>JBBPBX010006491.1:0-68320 GCA_038048925.1 Garcialebias charrua | reverse complement strand
CAAAAAAATTGTAGAAACGTTTCGTCTTTCGTCCGAAAGACTTCCTCAGTCTGAGCTGCTGTATTCAGCTCAGTCTTATAAATAGCACCCTCTCATCAGCCTAACGATGGATCGTTAGCACCCTGATGGTTGTTTGCTATTCACAGAGGGCTGAGTGATACTAGCAATAACAGCATTGTAAGAGGGGGACAGTTGAACCCGGAGGCCTCCACCTCTGTTTAATGATGGACGGTTTCTTTTCACAAAGATGGCCTCCTTTACTCCTCTCTCAAACCATCGTTCCTCTCTATCAAGGATGTGAACATCTTCATCCCTGAAAGAGTGACCGCTGGCCTGGAGATGAGTGTAGACTGCAGAGTCCTGACCTGATGATGTTGATCTTCTGTGCTGGGCCATCCTTTTGGCCAGTGGCTGTTTAGTTTCCCCGATATAAGACTGATCACAGCCCTCCTGACACTGAACAGCATACACAATGTTACTCTGTTTTTGCCGGGGGACTGGATCTTTGGGATGAACCAGTTTTTGCCGTAATGTATTTTGAGGTTTAAAAGCCACTGGGACGTTGTGTTTAGAAAATAAACGTCTCAATGTCTCTGAAACCCCTGCAACATATGGAATGGCCACTGGTCTGGGTCTGGGTTCCTTCTTTTCACCTGATGGCTGGCTGGAGTCCTGTTTGGGTTTCTTCTCTGCTTTCAGGAAGGCCCAGTTAGGATATCCACATTTCTCTAGAGCCTGTTTTGTGTGTGATTTCTCCTTCTGTCTGGCTCCTGCGTTAGTGGGGACGCTGTCTGCTCTGTGGTACAGAGTCCTGATGACTCCTAACTTGTGCTCCAGAGGGTGATGGGAGTCAAACTGTAAATACTGGTCTGTGTGTGTGGGTTTGCGGTACACCTCAGTTTGCAAATTTCCTCTATCAGAAACTGAGACCTCACAGTCCAAGAAAGCCAACCTGCCATTTTTACATCTTCTCGTGTGAACTTGATATATTTATCCACAGAGTTGATGTGATCAGTGAAATGTTGGACTTCCTGAGATTTAATTTTAACCCAGGTGTCATCAACATACCTGAACCAATGACTTGGTGGTCTCCCCGTAAAGGATGTCAAGGCTTTCTTTTCTACCTCCTCCATGTACAGGTTGGCAACAATAGGAGAAACTGGAGACCCCATAGCACATCCATGTTTCTGCCTATAATATTGCTCCCCATATGTGAAGTAGGTTGACTGCAGGCACAGTTTCAAGAGTTGACACAGTTGCTCTGTGGAAAGCGTGGTTCTGCTGTTCAGAGTGGTGTCTGATTTTAACCTTAAACAGACCACCTCTACTGCTTCATCAACAGGAGTGCATGTAAAGAGTGATTACCTTAATAGACAGAGGCCACAAAGGGGGTTAAGCTAACCCACCCTTATAAAGGGCCGAGATGGTGTTGAGGTAGGTCAGCTGACTTGGGACCAGAAAGTCACGGTTTGACTCCCCACCATATCCACATGTTGTGGTGTCTGAACAGGACACCTAATCCCTAATTGCTCCCCAGATGCCTACATAGCTGCCCACTGCTCCACCTGGGTGTATCTCAGGTGTGATGGGTTAATTGCAGAGAACCAATCATTGTATGGGAACATACAATGATGAAAACATATAGCACTTATACTTGATGTGCCTTTGCACTGCAAAATTAGGTGGTAAAAGAGGCAAAATGGTCAACATGGGAAAAGTTCAGCTGGCTTTGCACCTCAATAGTCTGATGACGTGATGGCAAAAGTCTAATTAACTACCTGGTTGCAGGATTACAAACAACAAACAGATTTAATACCAAGGAAAGACTGGACATAGCAACTTTGAATTTAGCTTAAAACAATTGTTTAATTCAAATGGAATTTATAAAATTAGTTAACTCAACATGTTTGTAAAACAACACTATGCAGTCTGGCACACATTTTATGTGTTGTGCTCTACATCAATGCAATTGAATTTCACTCCATAACACTTGATTTGTTTCTGGAAACTCAAGCCTGTGAGGACTGGGCAGATGCTGCACATTCGGATGCTGTGCAGCTTGAAAGCTTTTTACTGAAACCTTTTTACCTTGGGGCATTTGCGATGATGCGTAACCATGGCAACTATGTGTTTTTTTTAACAACCAGGACCAGCTGATTAACATCTCAAAAACTCAATACCATCTCAGCTACAGTCCCAAATCCCAAATGAGTTGAAAAGGAGGCGTCATGGATGAAGTCCCGTCAACCTGGTAGCAGTGCTCGACTACCTGACTGCCGAGATCCTGGAAATGATGGGAATCTCAGCTTCTGACAAGAGGAGGATTATCCCCTGGCACCTTCAGCTGTCTGTCTGTGGCAATGAGGAGCTCGGCAAACTGCTGAGAGGCCAACCGGATCTGACATTAAGCTGGATCCGGGTGGACAGATTGGTATTTGTGGCCAGAATCTTCAAATTTGCTGCAGGATATTCTTCCTGCTCACAACTATAAGCATCTATAATACCTCTTGAATGAAACCAGATTTCCCTTTGGGATTAATAAAGTATTTTTGAATTGAATTGAATTTGTGTGCTGGTTCCATCTGAGATGTATGAAAGACGGGGGCAGCATAAAGATAGACCAGTCTTTTCAGTTGTTTTCCAATGATGTTTTGTGACAGATCCTCATGAGTAAGTAAATGCAAGAAATGTGAGACAAATTAGGAAGAGTTTGTTGACCCATGGAACTAAATTGTAACTGACTGGAGGTAAAAAAAAAAGAAAAGAAAAGAACATAAATGGCGGTAAAATTTGAGATCTGATTGAAACTTAAGTAAAGCTCTTAATGAAAAAACTGTGGCAAAAGAAATTCCATGACGTTCATTGTAACAATGTATGAAAGGAGTTCTGGCTAATGAGTTTAAGAAGCTCTAGTGTCTTACAAACTGTAGAAGGTGTCGGGAGTAAGACTGGTATAAGATGAATGGCTAAGCAAACTATACACTCTTCCAGCACCCACGCAATTTCAACTATTTTTGTGCTGCTGAAAAAAAAAACACTGCTCAACTGTCGCTGTCTGAATTATAAAACCAAGTTATTGGGCATAAATTATACAGGCCATTGATGAAGTTGACCTTCATGAGGAGATTAGATCAGAGTTTAATGGCCTATAGCTCCTCATTAACAGACTGCTAACTTGTTTGTGTAAAAAAGTCCAAAACCTTTGGCAAAACTGCAGCCTGATGAGCAAACATATCCAATATTTTTTTTCAGAGATGATGGCAAGCTTGAAGGTGCATCTTAACTGCAGGGGACACACACAAGCTCCAGCTAAATTTCAACTCTGGCCTTATCAATTGGAAGCCATCTAATCAGCAACTGGTTCAATTTAGCTCGATGCTCCTCTGGCCAGTCACCACAAGGGGAAAAAAAACAGCTTAGTATTGAGCATTGAGCCGCAAAAGTGGCACACACCCGGTGCTTCCCAATGATCCCCAACAGACAAACAGAGAACAGGGTCAGTGTCAGAATGACTGAAAACAAGTGAAATGACGAGAAAGAGCGGTAGCACATAGTTCAACTGCATGTCTGTTTAGAATAATAAAAAATAGCATGCTGCACGGATGGCAATGACTCGCCTTGCATTGTTTGAGTCTGGGTAATATCACAGCTAAGTGGTGCAGCGGAGTGGCTGCTGATCGCAGTAAAGGGGTGGAGGTGGAGGATTTGAGGATATCTAAGACGAATTAGAGAGACATGATGAATGATGCAATATTTTCATGCCAGAGGGAAACTATTGCACTTCAAATTAGAGGTGGTGACAGAGAGAGGGAAGGAGTCAAGAGGAGGAATGAAATAAATCCACAGGAATAAGAGGCTAATGATGGAGAGGGAACATTTCTACGGCTGATGGGAAAAACAAAAGGAGCCAGGAGAAAGAAGTTAATATTCCGTTTGTCAATAGATCACTCACAATATTATTGCCTTTTTTAAAGGAAAATGTAGCTGGAATTACTGCAGGGTTCTACAATGAATCAGTTTTATTTGCAAGACAAATCCTTAACGCATGTAATACACATTCCATCTTGTGAATGGTTCTTGGAAACCAAAACTCTGCATTATTTTTGTTCAGTACAAACTTTTGTGTGTCAGTGTTTGGGGCTATCTACATGAAGCTCCCCTATTTCTTCAATAGTACACAATTAAATTCCTTCATAAGGTATCTAGCTGTTTAAAGATACAACTTTTTAGTTCATCAGCAGATCCAACTGCAGACACAACAAAAATAAATAAGAAAAATAAGTACATTTTTAGCAAGTTGAACCAAAAGCCAGTTTTGGCAAAACACTTCAAGCTAGACTTGGGATGCCTTCTTGCCAACTTGGTGTGAATTTTGCAAGGACTGAGGTGACCTGTGGGTTCAAGTTGACCTGCCACTGTAAAATATCTTGAGTCCAAAATTGAGGACATGGTAATTGTTACATATCCTGAGGAAGCTGCCAATGCTGACACCTATAGTTCTTATGTATGTTGACTGCAGTCATGCTTTTGTGTGGTTAATTAGTCTGATTGTGATCAGGCTTGTGTGTGTTCAGCCAGGAACACCTGAGAGCCACGCCTATATATACTTCAAGTTGACTGTGCTTGAATGCGGAGTGTTGTGAGCTCAGAGTTTGGTTGCTTTGTTGCTGAGCTGTTTGAGTACTGTTTGGGTACTGTTTGAGTACTGTTTGGGTACTGTGGGGTGTTCTCCGCCCGCCCCTGTCAGGAAGTTTGATCTTCTGTCTAGAAGATTGTTGGTGAGTAGCTGATTGCTCATGTTTGGTCCTGACTGTGCTAGATGCACTTAAAGAGTAACTACTAGCTCATGTTTGGTCTTGACTGCTAGATGCACTTAAAGAGTGGCTACTAGCTCATGTTTGGTCTTGACTGCTAGATGCACTTAAAGAGTGGCTACTAGCTCATGTTTGGTCTTGACTGCTAGATGCACTTAAAGAGTGGCTACTAGCTCATGTTTGGTCTTGACTGCTAGTTGCATTTGTGTCAGCTCATTTGCTTGTGGAGTTTGACTGTGCTTGATGCACTTAGGAATGTTTGCTCATCTTTTGACTTTTGTTGTGCTTAGTGCACTGGGTAGCTGAAGGCTGCATTGATGACATTAGGATCCTGCTAATGATAATTGATATCAGGGAGGCTGACCTGTGTGGTTAGGTTAAGTTGGTTTAACCAGGAGGTTGTGTGGCTGGTCCAGAGGTGACCAGCTGTTTGGATCTTTTTGGAGCTTGGAGTTGTTTGGAGCTGTTTGGAGCTTTTTGTTTGTTTGCCTAATGACAGAGTGAGATCGGTAGTCCAGTTATATCGTTTTTCTTTTACCCCTAGGGTCCCCTTTTGGTCAGGTAGTCCGTCTCCAGACAGGCTGCGACGGCCCTGTTTTTATGGGTTGGGCCGACGCTGGGGACGTTATATTCTTTTTGGCTGACTCACTCTTGTCCACCATTTATTTGTACTTTTGTCTGTCTATTTTTGCTCCCTTTTTGTTGCCCTGTGCCAGAAGACGGTGCACTCCGCACCTGGAGGGAGGAGTCGGGCAGTTTTCAATAAAGCTTTTTATTTTTACATTCTGCCTTCTTGTGTCCTTTGTCCATTTAATGTGTTCGGCCTGAGCCAGCCGTAACATATTTTGGGCGCCTCGTCCGGGATCTTGAATCCTTTTTGACTCCTTGTCTGGATCTTGGATCCTTTTTTTTGCTCCTTGTCTGGATCTTGAATCTTTTTGAGCCCTTGTCTGGATTTTTGAATCCCTTTTTGAGTCCTTGACTGGATCTTTGAGACAGTGTCTGGATCTTTGAGTCCTTGTTGGGTTGTTGTCATCCTTGTTGGGTTAATTAATTCAACCTGCTGTTGGTTTGACTCGTAGGCGGGTCCAGCGCTGTGCATGTTTGTGGAAGTCTGGTTTTGAGCAGACATTGAGTTTTTTGTGCTTAAAATATTGAGAGTGTTGTGAAGTCTTTTGAAGCCAAGTGTTTTTGGACCGCAGTTAATATAATTGCTGCTTTTTTACATTTGGTGTGTTTTGACAGCTGTGTGCTGTAGTTTGCACTCTCTGGAGCTGACAGGACCAGCTCCTGGTTGCTGATTGAGCTGAAACACGCAGCTGTGTGTGTGTGTGTTTTTGGATTGTGCTGCGTTCAAATGCAGCTGTGATTTTGCTGTTGTTTACAGTGAAAGTCTTTAGAAGAGGGGTACAGCTTAAAAGCTGTTTGTGTTCACATCATGGAGTTCAATTTGAAGAAATTTATTGAACAGCCCACGGTGCAGGTCTTTGCTGACTGCACTATAGAACAAATGTTGAGTGTGGCAGAACACTTCAACATTGATATAAGACGCCGCATTCATGAAAAACATTTTAAAGGTGAACTGTTGACTAAATTATTTATGCTTGACATTTTTCCTGAGGTAAATGATACAGAGCGTCTAAAGGAAAAGGAAAATGAAGCTGCTTTAAAAAGAAAACACGATGAACAAATAAGGAAAGAAAAAGAGCTTATTTTAGAGCAGTTCGAAATTAAAAAAAGAAACTTAATGATTAAACACCAAGCTCTCTTGAAAGAACAAGAGCTTGAGCAACAGAGACTTCAAGCTGCTCTGGATGAAATTAAGCGTCTTCAGGAACAAGAGGATTTGGAACGGCTGAGAAGGCTGACAATTCAACATGCCTGTCATCCGGTGGTAACTGCACCAGTGCTTTGCACTCAAGCAGGTGAGCTACCACACGCATGTCCTAACTTTGATGCATCATCTGTGTCTATGCGGGTGCCTCTCACACCTCAACAGAAGGGGGCGCCTCTAGAACATCAACCGGAGGAAGAAGAGGATGAGTTTGTTTTGAGTAATAGCTTCCTGATGGACTGTGAAGAAAAACAGATTCCAGTGGAGGAAGTGAAACTCTTGCTTCATCTTCAGGAAGAAGATGACGTCGATCTCAGTGACTGTTTTTTACAGTTGTTTGACACTGAACTACTCCCAGTTCAGTCAAGTGAGGACCTGAAGATCTCAGAGGAGGTGAAGTCACACGCAACAAAACCTCCTGCTCTTTCTTTTCCTGTTCCAGCCACCGTGAAGAATGAGAGAGTATTGATGGACTATGTGAGACCATTGATTAGAACTGCAGCAGAACATGCTTTATTTTTGCTTGTGAGAGATGACAAGCTAGAGCCTTGTATTGGAAGTATTGTGCATGATTCTGCATCTAACACACTTTTCTGTATTTACAGAGTAGCTGAAATCAAAGCTGCTAAAACTGACAAAAAGGTGTTGTTACAGCCGACCAGAGAGAGCTGTCCAGTACTGACCAGTACTGAAGTGGAGGAGAACAGCTGCCCTCTGTCTACAAATGAGAGACAACGCTCTTGTTTTCTGATTAACCTCATCAAACATGGTGTTGGGGTTTGGCGGGTTGATAAGCAAAAGCTTTTTAGGATACAACCAGACCCAAGATGTCGTTTTGGTTTTAAAACCTTTTGATTACCCTACCCCAACTTGCCTTTTTTGTATGGTGCTATGTAGCCGGTGTCCTCACAAGACTACATTTTTCCCCCATACAAAACACTGGTGGTGGAGGTGTTACATATCCTGAGGAAGCTGCCAATGCTGACACTTTTAGTTCTTATGTATGTTGACTGCAGTCATGTTTTGTTAGTTAATTAGTCTGATTATGATCAGGCTTGTGTGTGTGTTCAGCCAGGAACACCTGAGAGCCACGCCTATATATACTTCAAGTTGAGAGTGCTTGAATGCGGAGTGTTGTGAGCTCAGAGTTTGGTTGCTTTGTTGCTGAGCTGTTTGAGTACTGTTTGGGTACTGTTTGAGTACTGTTTGGGTACTGTGGGGTGTTCTCCGCCCGCCCCTGCCTGTCTTGAAGTCTGATCTTCTGTTTAGAAGGTTCTTGGTGAGTAACTACTAGCTCATGTTTGGTCTTGACTGCTAGATGCACTTAAAGAGTGGCTACTAGCTCATGTTTGGTCTTGACTGCTAGTTGCATTTGTGTCAGCTCATTTGTTTGTGGAGTTTGACTGTGCTTGCTGCACTTAGGAATGTTTGCTCATCTTTTGACTTTTGTTGTGCTTAGTGCACTGGGTAGCTGAAGGCTGCATTGATGACATTAGGATCCTGCTAATGATAATTGATATCAGGGATGCTGACCTGTGTGGTTAGTTTAAGCTGGTTTAACCAGGAACATTATTGAGCTTGGAGCTGTTTGGAGCTTTTTGAGCTGTTTGGAGTTTGGAGCTGTTTGGAGCTTGGAGCTGTTTGGAGTTTTTTGTTTGTTTGCCTAATGACAGAGTGAGATCGGTAGTCCAGTTATATCGTTTTTCTTTTACCCCTAGGGTCCCCTTTTGGTCAGGTAGTCCGTCTCCAGATAGGCTGCGACGGCCCTGTTTATGGGTTGGGCTGATGCTGGGGACGTTATATTCTTTTTGGCTGACTCACTCTCGTCCACCATTTTTTTGCACTTTGTCTAATCTTTGCTTTTCCTGACCCTGTGCCAGAAGACGGTGCACTCCGCACCTGGAGGGAGGAGTCGGGGAGTTTTCCAATAAAGCTTTTTAATTTATCTTCTGCCTCCTTGTGTCTTGTGTCCCGTTTATGTGTTCGGCCTGAGCCAGCCGTAACACCTCCATATAAATATGCTAATTCATTTAAATATGCCCTGCACAAGAGGAATGTCGTCATTGCTCTATTGCAAATCATGTAGAAACGTGGAAAAAAGAGGAACTTCACGGACTGTGAACTGGAGACACTTCTGAGTGACGTAGAGAGGCACGGAAAAAGGTTTTGTTTGGCACGCGTAGGCAAGCACTTTTAAACGAGAAGTTGACCACACAGTAACAACATGCCTAGATAGGTCACTGGGTAGCGCGTTTGCCTTTCATCCCGAACTTCATGAGTTCAATTCCCACATGATACAACGTTTTCTTTTTTTTCTATATTCATTCCAGATTTAAAGAACACAAGAAAACTATTTAGAAAAAACAACAAGAAATGAAACAATACATGAAATGAAAGGAAGCAGAGGATTTCTTGTGTTTTTTAAAGGGGACCACAGATGCAAAAATCACTTTTTAATGTTTTTTTTACTCAACTTTGGGTATTAACTTCATAAAAAAACAGTCCTTGTGCCAAAAAAATGCACCCAGTGGTTTATTTACTCTAAGTAGATTTATTTATTTTTGATAAATACACCAGGATTCACACTTCCTGCAGTTATTGACGTCACAGGCCGTAGCCAATCACCTCAAACCTGAGTCCAGCCCCTCACCTAGCAACCCCTGGTTAGGCTCAACCCACTTCTGTATTAAACACATGACTGTTGTTTTTCATGATTTCATCTCATCTTTTGTTTATATGTTCTTAATTTCATGTGTACAGCACTTTGTTGCAGCTGTGTTTTTTTTAAATGGCTTTATAAATAAAGTATAATTGTTATTTTTATGTTTTAGTTCAATTTTTAGTGTATTTGCGATCGCTGCCAACGCGCAGCCGGCAAAAATTAAACGAGCGGACCCCCGGCTTAGGGACCGGTTGCGACGGGACCCTCTTCCGGCGCGATGGAGCGGAGCTTCAACTGTACAGCCTCATTTCAGCCTCGCAGCAGGCTCGCAGCAGCGAGGACCTTCTCCTTACAGATTAATTTACGGGAGACACTTGGTGAACTTTGTTGTCTTGACTGGAACAGCGATAACTCCCAAAATCTCCGCGTGCAACGAGCGGAGCTGGCGAAAACCGGAAGAGGAACAAGCTAACATTAGCTTCGGATTCGGGTGGTCTCATGCTAAAAGGAGCAGCTAATTGCGGCGCGCTCAGACGGGTTTCGGTAAGTTATCTTAAGCTAGCACTAACAGTAAGTCAAATGAGTAATAAAAAAGGAGCTAATTTTAAAACAACAACACATTACAGATACTGGCTGTGCAGAGGGCGTAAACAGATCGTTGAAGGGCGTGGACTTCAAGAAACCGGTCGTTCAAAACGAAAGTTAAAAATGGCAGAATTAAAAAGGGTATAATTGATTATCTAATAATTATTTTGTGTATTAAAATGAATTAATATTGTCAAGATAGCACACAGAAATAACATAAAAATTTTAAATACCTATATGTGGTCTCCTTTAAACAAAATAGTTTTCTTGTGTTCTTTAAATCTGGAATGAATAAAAAAAAGAAAACGTTGTTTTCATTTAAATATACCCTGCAACAGAGGAACGTCGTCTTGTCCCATCATGCATCACGTTCTTCAATTGCTAAAACAGCTAAAAATGAACAAAAAACAAGAATTTAAGCTGTGCAAAACTATTCAGTCTTTCTGTTTTTTATATTTTTTGCAGGTTATATTCTAATTGCGTCCATGTGGATGTAATAATTGTTAATCATGTGTGTTTGGTGTGAACAATGATGATTTCACATCATGAACAGTTTCTCAGAATCACCTCTAGGTGTCGCCAATGGAACCAAAACCACAGAAACGTGCGTACGCCAGCCCTGGAGCTGGCGTGGGGCTGCACACATTTCCACGTTCAGTTCTGTTTTGATACATACAGAGTTTTGCGTGGATAATGGCGTACGCACGGCTTTTGTGCGTATGCACCGTTGATACATGAGGCCCCTGAGAGCCACTCTTCAACATCACTACAAAAGTTTATTAAAGAAGTCTGCACCCTTTAAAATGAACGGCTTAAGACTTTTGCACAACGCTTTACAGAGCAATAAACTCAGAGGCGTGCAAGCAGAGACGTTTCAGGTCCAAATTAATTTCTGTGCTGCGTCTTAGTGCCTCTTGTGCTGTTCCTGTCAAAATAAAAGCATGGCGCTGTTATGGAAATGCTGTTTAACGTGATCATCCTGGAGTGCTGTCAATCAGGCTGTAAACATTAAAAGTATATTTTTTAAAAGCAAAGCAAAAAATAGACTATTTAAAGGCGCTTTGCCGAGTGAATAGAAACCATCTAATGAAACGCGTTACGCCAGACTTGTGATGAAGTGCAGGCGAGGTTCTGCCTGTAAGGATATATCAGCCGAAGAACTCGCCCATTTTTTATTAATAAAGCTTTTATTAAATTTAAGTAATGTAGCATGAAGAATGTATCAGTCCAGGTCTGGTGGGAGACAACGGTGCAGTGAAGCTTTATGAAAGTTATATGAACGTGTTCAGTTGCACTTCTGTGTTTATCAGGGCCAAGGCAAACATGTCGGAGGCATCCTGGCTTTAGCGTTCCCTTTAGCTGTTTGCACCTTTCCTTCTCACGACAGCACGCATGAACGCGTGGACGAGGAACAGAACCAGCGCCGGTTGTAGGAAAATGAGGTTTCTTCTTGTCACCGTTTGATTATGAGAATCAATAAGCTCCTGAAGTGGCTGAAATATGACATTAGGTTTGTTAATGTTCTGGTAAATGGAGTATTGTTCGGCTTCAGCAGCAATTTAACACCCACTTTACTGCACCTTCTGCACAGGGGTGCTGCTGGCTCCCTCAGGATAAATATTCAAATATAACGTTCACCCAGTTGCATCTTTGACTACAGTATTTTCTGGTGTATAAGTCGCACCTGTGTACAGTATAGGTCGCATTGTCCAATTATCACCAATACAGTAGATTGGAAAAATCCTTAGATAGGTCGCACCGGTGTATAGGTCGCACCTACGTTTAGCTCTGCTGCAAATGTCTGCCACAGGAGCGCACAGCAAGGCTTTTAAGAAGATTAACACTTAAAAACAATTATTTGTTTGATAAAAATTACAGCAAATATATGTCTGAGCTGAACTTTTCCTTAATAAATGAACGTAATTGTGAAATGAGCTGGATTTAAAATTTTGTTTCACCGAAAGTGATAACAAGCCTTATATAGGTCGCACCTGTGTATAGGTCGCATGCCTTGAAAAAACCATAAAAAGGTGCGACCTATACACCGGAAAATACGGTACTTGAGTTTACGACTCGCTCCCTGTGGCACGGCTCTGATGCAAGGTGTCTTTCTTTCTTTAATGGTCCGAACCATGACTCAGCACTCTCTCAGTTTGTTTATTTGTATTTTGGGGGGAGGGGGGGCACATTCCTTCTGCGACTTCTATTTTACCCATTCATTTATCAATTATCATTATTCAGGATTTAGGTGCTTTGGCAGCTGAAAATTTTCTTTCACTTTTAACTTTTGTTCGACTACTTTGAGCTGTTGGCTACAATTCAGCTAGCCTTTCACTGCTTTTAGCTACTAACTAGCCATTTGCTATTCTTCTGTTTTTGCTAAAAAAAACAATATTACTAATATTGACTTAGCTTTTAGCTTCTGTTTAGCTGCTTGTAGTTTTTAGTTAGCGTTTTGCTACTTTTGACTTTTAGTTAACTAATCTTTGTTTTTAATAATTTTTATGAACCTTTGGCTACTTTTAGCTTCTAGCAAGCCTTTTGCTGCTTATCTTGATGCATGCTCAAAGTTTAGGACCAGACTTAACTTTTTAAGACTTTTGCTGCTTAGCTTTTAGTTGGTGTTTTGCTTCTTTTATCTTTTAGTTAACTAAACTTTTTGTTAATAATTTTTATGAACCTTTGGCTACTTTTAGCTTCTGGCAAGCCTTTTGCTGCTATAGTTTTTAGTTAGCATTTTGCTACTTTTAGCTTTAACCTTTTTGTTTGTTAATCATTTTTATGAACCTTTGGCCCTCAACCCCCACCATCTTCTCTCCTGGGCATCTAGGACGCCCGGGAGCAAAGCCCTCTGCTCCACACGGATGGCTGTGGTAGCTTGGTGGTCTGTGGTTGTGTCAGGAAGGGCATCCAGAGTAAAAATAAATAAAAATAAATAAACAAATACGGGCTGTTGGGTCCCTGTACGACCGGTGTCAGAGCTTGGTCCGCATCGCTGGCAGTAAGTCAGGCTCGTTCCCTGTGAGAGTTGGACTCCGCCAAGGTTGCCCTTTGTCACCGATTCTGTTCATAACTTTTATGGACAGAATTTCTAGGCGCAGCCAAGGTGTTGAGAGGATCCGTTTTGGTGGCCTTAGAATCGCTTCTCTGTTTTTTGCAGATGATGTGGTCCTATTGGCTTCATCAGTTCGTGATCTACAGCTTTCGCTGGAGCGGTTTGCAGCTGAATGTGATGCGGCCGGGATGAGGATCAGTTCCTCCAAATCCGAGGCCATGGTCTTGAGCCGGAAAAGGGTAGCATGCCCTCTCCGGGTCGGGGAGGAGGTCCTGCCCCAAGTGGAGGAGTTTAAGTATCTCGGGATCTTGTTCACGAATGAGGGAAAACTGGAGCGTGAGATCGATAGGCGGATAGGTGCAGCGTCCGCAGTGAAGCGGGCGCTGTACCGGTCTGTCGTGGTGAAGAGAGAGCTGAGTCAAAAGGCAAAGCTCTCAATTTACCGATCGATCTACGTTCCCACCCTCATCTATGGTCATGAGCTTTGGGTTATGACCGAAAGAACGAGATCTCGGATACAAGCGGCTGAAATGAGTTTTCTCCGCAGGGTGTCTGGACTCTCCCTTAGAGATAGGGTGAGAAGCTCAGTCATCCGGGAGGGACTCGGAGTAGAGCCGCTGCTTCTCCACATCGAGAGGAGCCAGTTGAGGTGGCTCGGGCATCTGGTTAGGATGCCTCCTGGACGCCTCCCTGGTGAGGTGTTCCGGGCATGTCCCACCGGGAGGAGACCCAGAGGAAGACCCAGGACACGCTGGAGGGACTATGTTTCTCGGCTGGCCTGGGAACGCCTTGGGATTCCCCCAGAGGAGCTGCTCCAAGTGGCTGGGGAGAGGGAAGTCTGGGCCTCCCTACTTAGGCTACTACCCCCGCGACCCGACCCCGGATAAGCGGACGAAAATGGATGGATGGATGGATGGAATAAACAAATAAATAAATCAGGGAGCAGCCGAAAGAAAAAGAAAAGCTTTTATGTGCTTTTAGAATTTTATTTTTAGCTTTTAGATTTGCTTTTTTTAGCTTTAAAATCCCTGTTTGGGCTTTTTAAGCTAAATTCCACCATCATTCCCACAGAGAAAATAATTTTCTCTTGTCAGTTTTGTTCCTTGCTGTATTTTCTAAGCACATCCAGGTGCTGTATCTGTGTGCACCGATGCCATATGTGTGTAATTTTTATATTTTCTTCCCATCTTTCCCAGACGTTGGGGGTTTCTTTGAGGCGGGAACAATGGTCAAATACAACTTCATGCCTGAGCCACTTCCGGAAACGAAAGTCCTGACGCAACAGCTGATGTCCAATGAGGTGAATCTGACCCAGGAGGAAGTGGCCTTCAGCTTTAGCACATCCAGTGCTCCGGCCATTCTCATGTATGTGAGCTCCAAGACCCAGGACTACCTGGCTGTGGTGTTAGGACACAAAGGTAAGAGCCACACATGCAGGATCTCATTTACCATACTTGCACGTATACGTCGCACCACTGTATAAGTCACGTCTAATAAAGTGGAAAAAACCATAAATACAGGTAGTCCTCGACTTACGACGGAGATCCGTTCCTACGCAGCATCGTAAACCGAATTTCGACGGAATTCGGAACATACCGTATTTTCCGGATTATTGGTCGCACCGGAATATAGGTCGCAGTGTCCAATTATTGCCCAAAAATTGGAAAAATCCATAAATTGGTCGCACCGGAATATAGGTCGCACCTACGTCACCGCCGACGTAACGCGTCATCCACCGCTGACGCGCCGCGTGACCGCTGAGACAACCCGACAATATGGACCGAGTGTTTAGCTATGCTGCTAATGTCTGCCAGAAGCTAACAGAAGCTAAACACGAGACGAGTCCGTCTCTGAAAACACGAATAAAAAATCTCATCTCATCTCAAATGTTTTCTCCAGGACATAGTTAAGTACATTGGACCCTTATAATTACTCTGTAAGCAGAAATAAATATACACGAGTGTTTAGCTCTGCTGCTAATGTCTGCCAGAAGCTAACAGAAGCTAAACACGAGACGAGTCCGTCTCTGAAAACACGAATAAAAAATCGAATCTCATCTCAAATGTTTTCTCCAGGACATAGTTAAGTACATTGGACCCTTATAATTACTCTGTAAGCAGAAATAAATATACACGAGTGTTTAGCTCTGCTGCTAATGTCTGCCAGAAGCTAAACACGAGACGAGTCCGTCTCTGAAAACACGAATAAAAAATCGAATCTCATCTCAAATGTTTTATCCAGGACATAGTTAAGTACATTGGACCCTTATAATTACTCTGTAAGCAGAAATAAATATACACCGAGTGGTTTTGAAGCTATTAATGACGTTAACAGAAGTAACACCGATAAAAAACTAATCAGCCAACACGAGACCAGTCCGCCTCTTGACACTAATATAAAATCGAATTTTATGTCAAATGTTTGCTATAGACCATCGTTACGTACATTCATGTCTTATAATTTAAACTCTGTAAGCATAAAAAATATACACCGAGTGGTTTTGAAGCTATTTCTAACATACCGGTAAACAGAACGACAGCCACGAGCTAACAAAAAGCTAAGCTAAAAGATCGTTTTTTTTTTTTCTCAAACATCTAATAAAGCTACCGGTACTCACTTGTAAACGTCCACACTGTGATTCCATTCTGTAAGTTTCAGAAAAATCCGCTGAGTGGTTCTTGACTTATCTTGCAAAATAAACCAGCTAAGAAACACAGCTAACAGCTACATCCAGGCCAGCAGGCACACAGTCAGTCCGAGCACAGGAGCTTATTTTGGGACACATGCAGCTGGAAACGGTCTTCTTCTTCTTCTTGGGTCGGTGTACTCCTCTGGAAGTGGTAATGCACAGCGCCACAGCGCCACAGCGTCCCTAGTGGCCAAAAGTGGTACTGCACAATTTTTCTGGCAAAGTGAAAAAGGCTGATATCTGAGTCAAAAATTGGTCTAAAAATATGGAAAAAAATCCATAAATAGGTCGCATCGGATTATAGGTCGCAAGCCTTGAAAAAACCATAAAAAGGTGCGACCTATAATCCGAAAAATACGGTACATCCAAACTGCACCTTATACATACAGTACTGTATTTTACCAAGCACTTAGCCTATCCTAACACAGTACTAGGGATGGAAATTGATAAGAAATTATCAATATCAATTCCTTTATCGATGTCATTTATCGATTCAATTCCTTATCAATTCTGTTATGAATTCTCATTTGGGTAATAAAATATAGTAAACCATTTGTGTTCATAAAGAATTTAATGATCTTTCACCAAAACCAAAAATATATGTATTCCTATTTGATGAAGTTTTATTGTTTATTAGGAATTTCCTAATAAACAATAAAACTTCATCAAAACAAACGAGTAATTTTTGTTCAGAAAAATTAGCATGTCTGCTTTCACATTTATTTAGTGTGTAATTCAAATACCTCTGCTGTTGTTGCTGCGGCTGCCTGAGTGTTTTCTGCCACAGCAGCTGCCCTGATCCTGTCCCAGATGTTATTCTCATCATCAATCAACATGGATTTAAATCTGGGGTCGATAACAGTCGCTTCTTCAAGGAACGCTTGGATACAGTCATCCTGAAATTTAAAATGGAGGAAAACAAAATTTAGGGAAAGGGAAGATAGTTTACTAAGTTTGGTGTAAATTATTACTAGTCATTATTTAACAAATTTACTTTGTAACGTTTGGAAAGATCATTCCAGATGTTTTCTTTAATACTCCTGCTGAAAGCAGAGTCATCTGCCTGCACGGTGTAATGTTTTTCCAGCTTCTGGAGGATGGGAAGTATCTGGCCACAGGTCGGAATAGAAACAGAACTGAACTTGTTAAACTGACAACTTACAATTTGATATTTATCATTTAAATATTTTCTTACCGAAATTCACGTGCTTCCACTGTTGTAAAAGGGTGCAAACCTTTCACCACAAATCTGGTAACAGATCGATGACATTCGTTTGTTCTTGCCTCAGTCATTTTATTTCTCCCTGCTTCCATGAAAGGAGAAGCTAACGTTGGTGTGCTAGCTCCACTCGTGCTAACACTACTAGACTCAGACCCAGCCAGACTCCGGCAATCCTTGTCAACTAAATGTTACAGGAGAGGGAGATTATTTATAAAATACAGTGGAAGTAGTATAGCCAAAAGGTAACAAGTGAAAGAATTTGACATTACCTGCTGTAACAACGGAGGTGGACGCTTTCTCTCCACTTCTCCTCCAAGCAGCGTGTTAAAAACGGTACATTTCTTCAAAGTCACTGTATGCTAAGTGGCCAAATGCTTCTGCATGTTCTACGTATTTCCTCCCTTTATCGTAATGGACGCGTTGCATGCGTTACAAGTAGCCCTGGTCTCATCTTTTTTCGTGAAATGAAGCCAAACGCTTGAGCGCTTCCTCCGCGACGCCATTTTGAACACCATAGATATCATATATAGACACCACCACGCCACCACCACGCCACCACCACTCGGGCGCGGCGCATGTCTGTGATGTCAGCGCTTAAATACGTCACCACCATGAGTCTACAGAACCGATAAGCTGAATCGTTAAGACAGGCATCCTACAATTCCATGGAATTGGACTATTAAGAACCGGTTCTCTAACAGAACCGGTTCTCGGTTCCCATCCCTACACAGTACCCTACATAATTATCAAAAAACACATGCATTTGGGAGCCATAATGAAGGGAAAAAATAGTTAATTTCCTACCGGTGTGCTGGTGAAGCCGTTTCCTCCATCCCTCCTCCGTATTCTCCATTCGTTTACGATGTAAAACCGCAGTCCAGCTCGGTCCATCCTCCGTATTCGTTTACGATGTAAAGCTGCGTTCACAGTATACACAGTAACAGTAAGTTGTACTATGTACAGTTTTGTTTTGTTTTTTGAATGTCCAGAGGACCAAACTTAGCTTTTTTAGACAATACAGGGCAAAATTCCTCTGCAGCTACATTAACAACGTAAAACCGGAAACTGCGTAACTCGGCTTTTCAAAATAAATTTTCAAAATAATCGTTTTTTAATGGGAGATGCGTCGTAACTGCAAAACGTCGTAACTCGAGACCGTCGTAAGTCGAGGACTACCTGTATATAGTTTCGCTGTATGAGTCGCATCTAATATGCCGGGGCGGGGAAATGCAGCTGATTTGACATTTGCTCCAGGAGTTTCGGAGCGAGACAAAGGTGGCTTGGTATGGCAAGCCAAGTGCTTCATTAATATCCACTTTTACCTATTAATGAGACACTTGGCTTGCCATATTACAGTATTCCAGGGCCCTCTAGTGGCTGAAAATGGTGGTGTCCAATATTTTGAGAAGGTCCTTGCTGCAGCCTGCAGAACGATCAATCAATCAATCTTTATTTATAGAGCCCCTTTCAGCAGCCAGAAGGTGCACAAAGTGCTGAACAATACAGAAATAAAAACAAACAATAAAAACAAACAATAAAAAACAACAACAATAAAAAACAGCCAGTTAAAAATTAAAAACAATTTAGACCTAACAAGAATGTCAAAGAACTACTAGGTATTAAAAGCCTGCCTGAATAAGAAGGTTTTTAGATTAGATTTAAAAGACTCCATATGAGTGATGGAGCGCAAGTCCAGAGGTAGCTTATTCCAGAGACTGGGTGCAACGACAGAAAAGGCCCGGTCACCCCAACGTTTGTAGTTGGTCTTTGGAACAGACAGGAGAAATGTATTTGATGATCTCAGTGTCCTCCTATATTCACGAACAGTTACAAGATCAGTCAAATACAGTGGGGCAAGACCATTAAGAGCTTTAAAAGTGAATAATAAAATTTTAAATTTAATTCTAAAATCAATTGGAAGCCAATGGAGAGAAAATAAAACAGGGGTAATGTGTTCACGTCTGGAGGTGTTGGTTAAAAGTCTAGCTGCAGCATTTTGGACCAATTGAAGGCGTTTAATGGAGGATTGGGAGATTCCCGCATATAGGGAATTGCAGTAGTCAAGCCTTGAGGTGATAAAAGCATGAATGGCCTTTTCTAAATCAAAACGATTTAAAAAAGGTTTAACTTTGTATAAAAGACGTAGTTGATAAAAACAGGCCTTGACTACAGACGCTATTTGTTTATCAAATTTTAAGTCCTTGTCAAATGTCACCCCCAAGTTTTTAATTTTTGGTCTGCATTTGGAAGTTAGAGCACCAAAGTTACAGGGAGCATCATCACCGAAGAAGATGCATTCTGTTTTTCCTTCATTTAAAAACAAAAAATTACGGTGAAGCCACTGTTTAATGTCGGGGTCCGTGTATCTTTTGGTCATTGGATTTTGGTTTTCAAAATAAATAATGAAAAACGAAAAACGGATGGTTTTTCGTTTTTCCGTTTTTAAAACGAAAATGAAAATCGAAAAACGGATGGTTTTTTGTTTTTCCGTTTTTAAAACGAAATTAGAAAAACGGCAATTGCAAAAATAAAAAACGGGAACGTTTTAGTTTTTGCTCAAACCAAAGACAAGCTTTTATTTTGTTGATATTGAACGGGATCTTAAGGCGGAACCGGAAGTGAAGACCTCTGAACGTAAAATGGAAACGTCTGTCTTATTTAGAGGAAATCAACACATTTAATTGAGAGCTGATGATCTAACCATCAACAAGATTTATTTCATATTCCAAGTAAGTAATTAAATCTATATGTTTGATAATATTCCGTGTATGTTTAACAATAATTGGCTGTAGGCTAATGCTAACGGTAGCCTAATGCTTAACTAAGGTCTTCGTTTACTCATGGATTTAATAGCCCACATTTGTTTTTAATTTTATGTTTTGAAACCTTACAGACCACAGGGTGAATACGACATCAGAAATTTTACATTTGAAGTAATAAAAAATAAGTGTGTTATGGGCAAACCACACCACGTCTAACAAATCAATTTATTATTTACCATTTAGATACTCTTTTTTTTTTTTCTTTCTTTCAGGTGCACGTGCAGACCCTGTTTTATTGACAGCTGATGACAACAGAGGTGTGTTGCCTGATGGAGGGGCTTTAGACACTTGAACTGAGAGGCAGAAGCCAAGAGGTAGCTACATTTTAATTAAAACAGAAACTGGATATCACATTATTTTTCAATGCTGAAAACTGAGTTTGACTTGAACGTTTGTGATTTATTTTAAAATAAAGACGGAATACACTTTTAAATGTAAGTTATGTTAAAATGTGGGATAAAAAAAATTAAAAGCCTAAAGCGGTTATGATTTATGACATAAATGATTAAAGCGGATGTTAGTCTTTTGTCATTTGCGTAGATATTTTTTGTATCTTTTGTCAGCTCGTACAGCGGGTCCCGTCGTATTATCGCCGCTAAGCTAATTTTTTTCTTCTGTTTTTTAGGGAGCAAGGAGAAGGCCGAGGCTTTTATTAAGCTTAGGAATCAAAACAGCCACCTTTTTACGGGGGCTAAAAATTCTGCAGCTGTGGCATGGAGGTACAAGATTCATCTTATGCTTCTGAGTCAGTTTCATTAACCCTCAAACTGTACATAACCTGCAATCTCTAGTGTTGTGCTGTGAAAACTGTTTTTTCAATGTGGGTTTAAGACATTATTTTCCATGTTTCCCCCTTCATTAATTTTATGTTGATGTTATTAGGGTAATTTTGGAGAAGATGGGCCTGCAGGATAAAGTAACTCCTCTGCAGGCTAAAAAGAAATGGGAGAACTTAAAGAAATACAAAGTATGTACTGTACATGTATTGAATGAATTATATTCATTCAACCTTTATTTATACAGGCTAGCCTCGTTGAGCCACGGGGACTCATTTACAAGAGGGACCTGTCTCACTCACACCCAGGGTCAATTTAGAGTTACCAATCAGCCTAACATGCATGTTTTTATAATATATAATTTGTATGTGCTCTGTTGATACAAACCAGATTCCAAAAAAGTTGGGACACTAAACAAATTGTGAATAAAAACTGAATGCAATGATGTGGAGGTGCCAACATCTAATACATGTATTTTATTCAGAATAGAACACAAATCACAGATCAAAAGTTTAAACTAAGAGAATGTCTCATTTTAAAGGAAAAATATGTTGTTTCAAAATGTCATGGCATCAACAAATCCCAAAAAAGTTGCGACAAGTCCTGAACATAGTTCTCTGCATTAATGGTGCCTTTCCAGACACGCAAGCTGCCCATGCCACAAGCGCTCATGCAACCCCATACAATCAGTGATGCAGGCTTCTGAACGGAGCGTTGATTGGCGTTCCAGCCACTTATTGTTACCTGTCCCAACTTTTTGGGGTTTGTTGACACTGTGAAAATTTTGAATCAACATATTTTTCCTTTAAAATGTTACATTTACTTAGATTAAACTTTTGATCTGTCATCTATGTTCGGTTATGAATAAAATATTGACATTTGCCATCTCCACATCATTAAATTCAGTTTTTATTCACAATTTGTTTAGTGTCCCAACTTTTTTGGAATCCGGTACGTATGTACATGTAAACTTTTAAAAAAAAAGTTTGTTGCTCTTTTTGCCAACTGTGATATCTTATTTCCTCTGTTCAGGACTGCAAATATCCAGGGTCAGGGGAAGGAGTGAGTGGGAAGCCCACTGCTTCGACGTGGCCCTGGTTTGTCCTCATGGATGAGGCGTTAGGACAGAGACCTTGCATTGCACCTCCTGTCCTAATTGCCTCCATCCCCGAGGACACTCCAGGTCCAAGCACAGCAGTGGGTGACCAGGACGACAGGGCTCAGGAGGAGGAAAGAATGGAACAGAGACGAGGAAGAAAGAGGCAGAAGAACAGAGGATGAGTTAATGGAATTAATCAGAGAAGATATGAAGCTGCAGAGGGAGGCAGAAGAGAGAAGGGCGAATGAAAGTAGGGAGATGATGGAAAGATTATTTAGTATTCTAGAAAAAATTGCAAATTTCATTCATTCATTCATTCAACCTTTATTTATACAGGCTAGCCTCGTTGAGTCATGGGGACTCATTTACAAGAGGGACCTGTCTCACTCAAACCAAACAACTATCCACTCTCACACCTAGGGTCAATTTAGAGTTACCAATCAACCTAACGTGCATGTTTTTGGTCTGTGGGAGGAAACCGGAGTACCCGGAGGAAACCCACGCATGCACGGGGAGAACATGCAAACTCCACCCAGAAAGGCCCCCGGACCGGGATTTGAACCGGCAACCTTCTTGCTGAGAGGCAGCAGCTCTACCAGTTGTGCCACCGTGCTGCCCCGGTAAATAAAATAAAATAAATACCGGTAAATAAATTATTTTTATGAGTTTGAAAAATGTGTTTTTCTTTGTTTTGTTTTAATTTTGAAAAAAATAAATTGATTACAAAAACTAGTTGTTTATAATTCATTTTATTAACAGTAAGTTAATTCAAAACAACAAAAGGTTGTGTGGCTGCCAGCCCTGCAAACCCACGGGACACCACCTGCAGGTCCTCTGGGTTTTTAGGCAGGTGGATGACACCATGATGGACAGCAGAACGAGGCGTCCCAAGCTCTCCTGACTGAGACCACCTGCAGGATGCACCTGCCAGCCAGAAAACAGTTGTCGCCCCCAACCATGCCATGAAACCAGGTCCAGGAGATGAAGCAACACCTCCAGAGACTCCCTGCATCATCACAAGTCCAGTCTAGGATCTTCTTGGTTAAAATAACGGTCCAGGACTGGGATATTCAGATTAATCCTACAGTACAAGTATCTGGTCTGGTTCAGGACATGTAGACAAAAACATTATTAGTTTAAGATTTAATTTTTTACAAGATATTAAAGTATTATAATAATGAGGCTTAAGGTAAATATACTGATGCTCAATGAAAACACTTGAGTGCTATTTTATTAACAAAATAGATGAAAATACCCTGTTTTTAACATTTTTACAACCCCTTTATGTACTAATGGATTTTATACAATAAAATATTGGAAAATGTTATGCTGTATTCTAAATTTCAAAAATTTCAAAAAAGTTATTATTTAAAATTTAAAATAAGTTATAAATATACCATACCATACCATACCATTTTATTTATAAAGCACTTTAAACAGGAACAAGTCCACACCAAAGTGCTGGACAAACAAACACGCAACAGGCAACACAGACAATGAAGTACAACACGAAAAACATAAAAACATTGCAGATCATAAATCAAACGATCCAATACAAATCAGCTGGCATTGAAAGCGATGGAGTAGTAGTGAGTTTTTAACCGGGATTTGAAAACCGAGAGGGAGGGGGCCTGTTTGATGAGCAGCGGTAACTCGTTCCAGAGTCTTGGGCCTGCTACAGAGAACGCCCTGTCACCCCTGCGCTTAAGGCGAGTTTCTGGAACTATTAAGAGTACCTGATCCTCTGACCTCAAAGCACGTGGAGGGACATATGGGTGTATCAGATCCGAGAGATAGGCGGGGGCGAGACTGTTCAGCGATTTGTAGACATACATGAGAATTTTGAATTGGATTCGAAGATGAACCGGTAGCCAGTGAAGGGAGGCCAAGATTGGTGTAATGTGCTCTCTTTTGCGTGTGCTGGTTAAAAATCGGGCAGCTGCGTTCTGAACCAGTTGTAATCGTGCAATGGTGGCTTGACTGACGCCAAACAGAAGTGAATTGCAGTAATCAAGCCTAGATGTAATGAATGCGTGAATCACTGTCTCCAGGTTGTTTTTTGATAATATGGGCTTCAGCTTAGACAGACGCCTCAGCTGGAAAAAACAGGATTTGACGATCATGTTTACATGACTGTTGAGTTTCATGGAAGGATCCATTATCACTCCCAGATTTTTGACTTTTTGTTTTTCGGACAGGGGTAGAGCAGACAGGTCAATGCAGTGGTTTGAGGTTGTGTCATTGGGAAGGAACAATATGGCTTCAGACTTCTTATCATTGAAGCTTAAGAAATTTAAAGCCATCCAGTCCCTGATGTCAGCCAGGCAGTCGAGCAGAGGTTGAATAGAGCCTGTACCATTTTGTCTTAGGGGGAAGTAGATTTGACAGTCATCAGCGTAGAAGTGGAAAGGTATATTGTGTTTCCGGAAAATAGCACCGAGTGGCAGCAGGTATAAGGAGAACAAGAGAGGACCCAGGATGGACCCCTGCGGAACCCCCCATTTAAGAGCCGCCACTGCAGAAGTAAAATCATTGATGGACACACAAAAAGACCTGTCAGAGAGGTAGGATCTGAACCAGTTTAGGGCTGATCCTGAGATGCCCACCCACTGCTCCAACCTAGCAATGAGGATCTCATGGTCGATGGTGTCGAAAGCGGATGTGAGGTCCAATAGGACAAGCAGCACAGAGTCACCAGTATCTGTGGATAGAAAGATGTCGTTAAAAACCTTCAGTAGGGCAGTCTCAGTGCTGTGGAGGGATTTGAAGCCAGACTGGAATAGCTCGGGGATAGCGTGATCCTCCAGGAAGCACTTTAGTTGGGACTCAACTATTTTCTCTAGAAGTTTAGAAACAAATGGGAGTCTGGAGACAGGCCTGAAATTGGATAATACTGACGGGTCGAGGTTTGGTTTTTTCAGGAGGGGTTGAACAGCAGCATGTTTTAATGATTTTGGCACCACACCCGAGGATAGACTGCTATTTACAATCGAGAGAATGGAGGGACCTAGAGTGTGAAAAACCTCCTTTAGAAGCCGAGGGGGGACCACATCGAAGGGGGAGCCAGATGGTAGGGGTGGGCGATACTGAGAATTTTGGAATCGATCCGATACCAAGTAAATACTGTGCTAGAATCGCATACTTCGATACCGATTCCGATACTTGGGGGGCGCTGTTGAGCCGCACAAAATTGAACAGTGTGAGTAACAAAATATTTGCCCATCACCTCTTTTACAACACACAGTTGTTTAAATAAAAGTCACCAGTGCAAAATAACAAAAAAGCAGCAATGTTACAAAAACATAACACTGTCAAAATCACAAAAACAGTGATAAGTGATAAACAAAAACAAAAAAAAGCGCGACAACAAAGCATCGATTCCACAGCGCTAGTATCGATTCGATACCAAGTACCACCTTGGTATCGATAGTATCGATACTAGAATCGATACGCCCACCCCTACCAGATGGTTTCAGGCTGCACATGACCTGCTCTAGAGAGGACAGAGAGACTGGTTCAAAATGTTCAAACACAGCAACAGATTGAGGTGGGATGGATGGATCGTGAGATGGAGGAGAAATGAGAGCCCTGGTGGTTGCGATTTTATCTAAAAAGAAATGTTGGAAGTTCTCGCACAGCTCAGTCGAGGCTTCCATGGGTGATTGTTCAGTGAGGTGGAGAACAGAGTTTAGGGTGGAGAACAGAACTCGAGGGTTACGAGAGTTTGCAGCAATGATATCAGAGAAGTATTGTGATTTAGCAGTTTTCACTGCTTTCTGATATCGGCGCCAGCTCTCTTTTACCATCTCAAAAGAGACCTGCAGACTGTCTTTTTTCCACTTCCTCTCCACCTTTCGGCATTGCTGCCTCGCAGCTCTGGTAGTGTCATTCAGCCACGGTTCGGCCCTGAGTTTTGGTCTTCTCGTTTTGATAGGCGCTACTTGATCCAAAGCCTTTAAACAAACAGAGTCAAACTGGTTTGTCAGCTCCTCAGTGCTGGAGAGGAACCCCGGGGGCTGAATTAACATGTCATTGTTGTAAACCTCAGTGAAACGTGCGGCAGTTAAATGGTTAACATTCCTGCCTTTACGTGCAGGAATGCATGTTTTAGGAGTTACATGGGGGATGGTAAACTGAAAATTCACTGGCCTATGATCTGAGAATACATTGTCTCCTATTTCAAGGTTTGAAACGGTCACATCACATGTTAAAACAAGGTCCAACAAATGTCCACGCTGCTGCGTGGGAGAGTTCACGTGTTGAGTTAAATTAAATGAGTCCAATAAATCTAAAAAGTCCTTAACCATGGGCTTCTCAGGACAACACACGTGCAAGTTGAAGTCGCCTGAAATGACGACCCGAGAATATTTAGCTGTAATTTCAGCCAAGAAATCAGAAAACTCGCTGATGAAGTTCTTAGAACGAGGCGGCCGGTAGACAAGAGCACACAAAGTTACAGGTGAATGTCCGAGTTCAAACACAGTCAGCTCAAAACTGGAGCAGGAGACTGGGATGGACAGTTGTTTACAGTCAAAAGTTGATTTGAAGATAGTTAATAACCCACCGCCACGACCTGATGGTCGCGGGTCGTTAAAAAACAAACAGTTTGGTGGTATTATTTCCGTCAGCGCGCAGGACTCACCCGACGACATCCACGATTCTGTGATGCAGAAAAAGTCCAAGTCGTGCTCTTCAAAGTAATCCCTGAGGATGAACGTTTTGTTGCAAACAGATCGGGCGTTGACAACACAGAATTTGATGATATCCGAGCTAGCCGCTGATGAGCTGCTAGCAGCTGATGTGCTAACAGCTGGTGGGGGGGCGCGCGTCCGCGGCTCGCTGCCCACAGAGAGCTGCTCCGGCCGCAGATCCCCGTTGTTTTCCTGGTCCGTGCACGCGGGAGACTGGCGATGAGAATCGAGACCATCAGCTGAAGACAGCGAGGCAGAACGCCGGGCTCTGAGCTTCACCAGCCGGCCAGCTCGTGAGCCGCGTTTCTTCCTCCGAGTCGATCGATTTCTCCGTGCAGGCTGGTGCGAAGAGCAGCGGAGGTAAACGGGCAACTCGTCTCCGAGCAACGGGGGCAGAGGGGGCCTCCCCGAAGTACGCTCATACTGGCCCGAATCAGCGACATCCGCGGCAGCAAACCGTAAATCCAGAAGCTGCTTCCGATCATAAACCAGCAGTGTACTTATGTCTCCAATGAAGAACGAACAAAACACAAAAATTCCAAACACCCACAGGAGAGGTGGACACGCAGCCATGCTTATGGGCGCCATCTTGAAGATATTAGTATATTACTAGTATATTGTTTTATTAAATTATTAGTAAATAAGATAGATTTTTGATTTATTTATTTATTATGCACAAGTTAACAAAGTTAATACTGACAATGATATTATCCATGAAACTACCGTTTATAGCCAAAAAAATAGTACGTTGGATATGTCTGTCAGCAGAAGATATAAAACATGCTGCCAGCAGCGATAAAGTTCTGTATTTCCTCTAGAATAAAAAAAAAGCAGTAAACAACAACATTTCGAGCTCCTTTCTTCCTCAGGCAGAGCGCTGTCACGGTTGCTAGGCAGTGTGGTTGGATTGGGAATGTGCATTTCACATTCAGGTCTTCCATTTCCGGTTCCGCCTTAAAGGTCCCGTTCAGTAACAACAAAATAAAAGCTTGTCTTTGGTTTTAGCAAAAAACAAAACGTACCCATTTTTTTAAATTTTGCAATTGCCGTTTTTCTAATTTCGTTTTAAAAACGGAAAAACAAAAAAACATCAGTTTTTCGATTTTCATTATTTGTTTTTGAAACAAAAAAACAAAAAACCATCCGTTTTTCGATTTTCAATTTTGTTTTGAAAACCAAAATCCAATGACCAAAAGATACACGGACCTGTCGGCAATACAATCCGCGTTTGGGGTGAGAAGATTGCTGTTTTTGGGTTTCACTGGTAGATAAATTTGTACATCATCGGCATAGCAGTGAAAAGAAAAATTATGTCTGGCTATTACTGATCCAAGGGGCAGCATGTACAGTGAAAAGAGGAGAGGACCGAGAATAGAACCCTGCGGCACACCACAAGAGAGAACGGCAGTGGAGGAAGAAAGAGTGTCCAGCATGACAGAGAATGTTCTGTTGGTCAAGTAGGCAGTGAACCACTTGAGTGCTGTACCAGAAATTCCAACATAATGTTGAAGGCGAGATAGAAGGACAGTGTGGTCTACTGTATCAAATGCAGCTGTGAGGTCCAGCAACACCAGTGCAACGGGACACTTGGCATCCATGGACATGGAAATGTCATTATGGACTTTTAACAAGGCTGATTCGGTAGAATGACGGGATCTAAAACCAGACTGAAATGTTTCAAAAATACCATGATTTTCTAAAACAGGTTGTAACTGCATAAAAACAATTTTTTCTAAAACTTTAGATAAAAAAGGCAGATGAGAAATAGGTCTAAAATTAGATAAAATTGATGGGTCCAGGTGAGGTTTTTTAAGAAGGGGCCTAACTACAGCATGTTTAAATGCAGCAGGGACAATCCCTAAACGAAGGCAGGAGTTTAAAAGTGTTAAAACACAAAAACCCACAGAATTAAAAACCTCTTTTAAAAACCTGGATGGAAGAAAGTCCAGAGGGCAATTAGTGATCTTTAAATGTTGAACAACATCAGTGAGAGTGGCAAGAGACACTGGTTGAAACTGTTCAAACACAACCGGAGCTACAGAGACAACAGAGTAGTCAGGGGCAACCGGACCAGTGACCTGTCTGACTGAGGCCACTTTATCCTGGAAAAATTTTAGAAAGTTTTCACAGTTTGTGGCTGTGGCATCTGGTAGAATACGCACAGCTGGATTTATAACATAATTAATAGTGTTAAATAACACTCTAGGACAATGGCAATTATTTGAAATCAAACCAGATAAAAATAGACATTTCGCCTCTTTGACAGATCTCTGGTAATTTTTAAAGCATTCTCTCAAAAATTTTAAGGATGAAGGAAGTTTGTCTCTCTTCCATTGTCGTTCCGCTTTCCTACATATTTTCTTGAGAGTATGCGTGGCATCGTTTAACCACGGCTCAACTCTTGGTTTGGTGGATTTAAACTGAAGAGAAGCGATGGAGTCTAAAATGTCAGAGCAGGTGGTTTGGAAAGAGAGAAGTAAGTCCTCTGGATAAAATTCATTTGTACTTGAAATTGAAAAGTCCATAAAAGCAGTGGTAAACAGTCCAGCGGTCTCAGGAGTAAAAATACGATGCCAATGACCTTCAACAGCAGGCCTACTGTTGCCACAGTCCACTTCCTGTGGCTCTGTTAAATACAGCCCACTTCCTGTCTCTGTTAAATACAGTCCACATCCTGTGTCTCTGTTAAATACAGTCCACTTCCTGTGTCTCTGTTAAATACAGTCCACTTACTGTGTCTCTGTTAAATACAGTCCACTTCCTGTGTCTCTGTTAAATACAGTCCACTTACTGTGTCTCTGTTAAATACAGTCCACTTCCTGTGTCTCTGTTAAATACAGCCCACTTCCTGTGTCTCTGTTAAATACAGTCCACTTACTGTGTCTCTGTTAAATACAGTCCACTTACTGTGTCTCTGTTAAATACAGTCCACTTCCTGTGTCTCTGCTAAATACAGTCCACTTACTGTGTCTCTGTTAAATACAGTCCACTTCCTATGTCTCTGTTAAATACAGTCCACTTCCTGTGTCTCTGTTAAATACAGTCCACTTACTGTGTCTCTGTTAAATACAGTCCACTTCCTGTGTCTCTGTTAAATACAGCCCACTTCCTGTGTCACTGCAGGTTCTCTGCAAGTTCGATACAACCTGGGTGGTCTGAAGGAGCCGTTTGCTATAGATGTGGACCAGCGGGACCTGGCTAACGGCCAGCCCCACAGCATTAACATGTCCCGTCACAACAGGAGCATCGCCGTCCAGGTACATCTGAACTCCGCTGCACAAACTTTCAGCTTTCAGTCAGAGTCAGAGCACCGAGCGCCCGTTTCAGCCCCCTACCTGTACAAGGCCTGCCATACAGGCTGAAAATAAAAACACACTCTGCGCACCATCTCACACACCCAGCCACTCTTAAATTGATTGTTCAGTACATCAGAGTCAAAAGTCAAAGTCAACTTTATTGTCAGAACTGCAATATGTACAGGACATACACAGGGCCGAAATTGCGTTTCTCTCAGTCCCTCGTGCAACAGTAACCATCTAAACACTAAACACTAAAACATTTAATAAACATAAGCATAAAATAGTAAAAAAGTGTAACACTGTCCTGAGTTTTTTCATAATAGTATAAAAGTATGAAAATTTACACCAACACTGAAACACCAAACACCCCTAAAACACCAAACACCCAATGAACATAAGCATAAAATGAAATAATAAAAGTGTAATACTGTCCTGAGTTTTTGCATAGTAGTATGAAAAGTATAAAAACGTAAATCTATAAAATAAACTGAAGTTTCTAGCGTTGACATTTGCAAAGAGTGGCACAGCAGCATATAAGTTGATGTACACAGTACAGTACAGTATATGTATGAGGTAGTTGATGTTGGTAGTCCTGTTCTCTCCTCAACTTGTCCTTCTCCACTTTTGATCTACTTCCAGTGAACACGCTAAGTATAGGAGCAGAGAACGCATCGATCTGTGTGTGTTTACAGGAGAGCTGCTGTGCGACTGTTTTATGCACAGATTGACTGTGTGTGTGTGTGTGTGTGTGTGTGTGTGTGTGTATGTGTGTGTGTGTGTGTGTGTGTGTGTGCATGACTGTATGTTTGGGTTGTGTTCGCTCAGTTTATTGGAGATCAAGCTGAAAGCTGTCAGCCGTCGTTTCCCATCATCTTCTACAACAACTGGTGTGTTGAGGTCAAAACTCCTAGTTAGTCGTTCAAAATGTACTTTGACCTTATTGTTTTTTTTTGTTGTTGTTGCATGTAATTTGTGTATTTGCCTCGTGCCATCTAAACTCCCTTTTCCATCAAGAAGTCTACCATAATTCAGGGAGTTGGGTTATAGAATGACTTGGAGGCAGATGTTAAAGAAGCTAAATCAATGGTTGTATTTAAAAGAATGGTTAAGGTTAAATTGTTAAAAACATATATCTAAATGGAGTTTAATTCAGAAATTGTATGAGATAAAGGAAGTTCAATGAGTTGTTCATTTTGTTTGGTATTTAAAGAAATTGGTTGTATGAATTGTTTATTAGAGAATAAGGGGCAGATACTTGAAGGTTGAATTGAATGAAAGATACTGTATAATAAGATTTTTTTCTTCATCTGCTGCCTTTCATTTTATATTTTGTTTTTTCTTTTCTTCTTATTGTATATATGTTACAGTATTTTCTGGACTATAGGTCGCACCTTTATATAAGTCGCTTTGTCCAATTATTGTCAATAAATTGGAAAAATCCATAAACAGGTTGCACCTTTATAAAAGTTGCATCTATTATGCGTCACTGCTACGCGACGCGTCAGCGCGTCATTTGCCCTGCTGAAAATGACGACCAAAGAAGCATGCACGGAAGGACTTGTCACAAGATTAACACGGTAAAAGCAATTATTTGTCTGTTAAAAATTATAGCAAACATGTGTCTTAGCTTAACCGTTCCTTAATAAATTCACGTAATGGTCAGATCTGCTGGATTTAAATTGTTTCGCTTTGAAAAAGTACAAGGAAAAACAACGAAGCCAACCGCGACACATTTACGTCTATAAAACATCAAATTTTATCTCAAATAACTCCAACAGCTAACAGTTTGTAAATATCCATCTAGTGATTACGTTCTGTAAGTTTGATCAAAGTCTGTCCTGTGGTTCTTGACCTATTTTGCTAACAAACACTAAGCTAACAGCAAAGTAGCTAGTTCATACCTCCAGAGCAGGAGGCCGGGCTGCGACAGAGTGAATCCGACCAGAGGAGGCTCTCGTCGGATACATGAGGTGGGAACGGTCGGTGTACCCTAGCGGTCAAAAGTGGTACTGCACAAATTTTGCCAGAATGGAAAAACGGTCAAATCTGAGCCAAAAATTGGTCTAAAAATATAGGAAAAAATCCATAAACACGTCTCACCTCTCTATTAGTCGCAGGGCATGCAAATTAGGCAAAAAGGTGTGACTTATAGACCGGAAATACGGTAATTGTTTTTGTATTTTATTATAAAATGAATGAATAAATAAACTAAACTATAAACTAAACTAAGAGCTCTTGCATCGATACATTTTGGTGAATCGCATCAATGCTGGCAACAGGTGAGCTCAGCCAACTTAAACATTTAAAGGTTTGATGTCAGCTCACCATTTTTGTCGTATTTGTTTGAAGATCAAAGACTTGTTAAAAAGCTGAAACGGAAAAATCCTTTGCCTTTTTAGCCATTTTTATATATAAAAAATCAGCTCATTCAGGACATATGACTTTTCTTATTTTTGCATTTTTCATTTACCTTCATTTCCTGATATTTTCAGTTTAAAAATCCATCTAGATCTCCAATTCCTTCAAAATAATTCTCTTTGAAATCAAACTTGCTTTTGTCTTTTTGTGCTTTACAATATAGCTTTTAGCTGCCTTTTTGCTACTATTTGCTTTTAGCTACTATTCTAATAATGTTAGTTTTTAGCTCATTTTGCTACAATTTTGCCATTTTAGATCACTTTTGTTACTTTTAGCTTCTAGATACCATTTTGCTGCTTTTAGCACTTTGCAACTTTTGCAACTTTTATCTTGTTTTGCTGCATTTAGCTAGCATTTAGCTATTTTTAGCTTTTAGCTAACCTGTTTTTTTTTTTACTTTAATAAATAAATAAATAATAAATGTCACATTTTTGTCATCTGTGTATGTTTCCCATACTTGACAGACGAAATTGGCCTCTGCATTTAACCCAACCACCACCAGGTGGTGCAGTGAGCAGCCGTGGTCAGCGCCCGGGGAGCTGGGGAAAATAGATGTGCACTCATAGACACCCCAAGGTGTGCCGTGGCCGGGGTTCGAACCTGGGTCCTTCGGATCCCAAGTCTGATTAAATTAGCCATTTGCCACTTTTAACTTTTAATTAGCATATTTCTATTCAAACCATTAGCTTTTATTAAGATCAATGCAGTATTCTTCAGATTCCAGTTTATTTTTGTGCATTTTGAATTCGGTGTTGCTCCATTTGTAACATTTTTATTTGAGGTTTTATGGTGGAGACGTGAACTTTGAACTTTTAAAATGTTGCAGCAGGGGGTTTGTTGGTGGCCCACTTTCCCCTTCTGGGTTCTTGTTTGGTCAGGTCTCCATGACATGTTGTGTTTTTGTGGAGGTTTGAACAGAAAACCTCTCGTTGGTGGTTTATTTTATTGTAGATACATAACGTTTAATTTTGTTCCTCTGCAGCCGTGTGCTCCCCTGTAGTGTTTCCTGAGGTCTTGTAGAAGCTGCTGAGGCTGAGGAGTGATAATGATTAATGTTTCTTGAGGGGGACAAAACCTGGCTTAGTTTGGCTTTATTTATGGAAAGGGGGGAATTCTTCATCCCACTCTTCTGGTCTCATTATTTTAATTGGAACCTCTGACTTCAGGGAGTTTTCTGACAGTTTGTCACTACGGAGGTTCCTGCATTTATTTATTTATATTATTTATTTTCATTCTACTAAAGGACAGATTACTCAGCTTGTTTGAAAGATGTTTAAAATCATTCACTTACAGTAAAATATGTGTTGAAGAGGGTGTGAATGACACCATTTAATGGAAAATATACAAACACGAGGCCTTAAAGTTAAAGGGTTAATGGCTTATTTTGGCACAGTGTGGAAAAAAAAAGTTAGCATACATAATTTTAAAACACAATTATGATTTTTGTAAACATGATTTCAGTTGTTAAAATGTTTTTTCTTCATCTTAAAGGGATTCATTAATCGTGCAAACATGTAATACTTGCATTCCTCAGTCCTCTGATCTCCGTGTATCCCTACATTTCCCAGAGTTTCATCACCTGCTCATAAAGTGCAATAAAAAGTTCAGACAAAAGTAAACCAGCAAGTCAGCTAAAATGACCAGAACCCTCAAAATAACACAAATATAGAATTAACCTACTGCATTTTTATTAGCATCTTAAATCAATTTAGATTATTAAACACTAGTCCTCACACTGAAACATTAACGAGCACGGAGACAACCAGAGGGGGTAACTCAGGTTGAAGACCAGGAAGCATCGGAGATGGAAACGGATCAAGTTTAGAGATACAGTATTAAAAAAAAGTCAAAGTCAAAGTCAACTTTATTGTCAGATCTGCAATATGTACTGTACAGGACATACACAGGACCGAAATTGCGTTTCTCTCAGTCCCTCGGTGCAACAGTAAACATCTAAACATTGAAACACTGAAACATATAATAATAGACATAAGCATAAAATAGTAAAACTAACACTGTCCTGAGTTTTTGCATAGTGGTATAAGAGTATGAAAATTTACACCAACTCTAAAACTAAAACATTAAACATTTAATGAACATAATACTGTCCTGAGTTTTTGCATACTAGTATAAAAAAAGAGTATAAAAAGTATAACTAAAATAAACTAAAGGTTTCTAGCATTGACATTTGCAAAGTGGCAAAGCAGCGTATGAGTTAATGTGCACAGTATATGTATGAGGTAGTAGTTGATGTTGTTATAGAGGCAAAAAGTGGCATATGCAGTAAGGCACATTGGGCATCCCTGAATAAGACCGTTCAGAGCACACTGTATATGTATCAGCAGTGGTGTAGATATTAGAGTAGTGTACTGTAAATGTAAACAGTAGTAATTAAATGTAAGCAGTAGTAATAAAAGTAAACAGAGAATGTAAACAGTATTATGACTATAGGCAGTGATGTAATACAAACATTAGTGCAAGTATGAGAAGTAGTGCAAACTGTATGAGCACATGACCGAGAGTTTAGTGAATAACCCGTTTGATGACACAGAGTCCAGTGTTAAAATCTTTGTGTTGTGTGGTAATGTGTGAGAAAGTTTTAGTGTTAAGGCAGTTCAAATGGGAGGGGGGGCAGAGCAGGCAGAGTGTTTAGCATCCTGACTGCCTGATGAACAGAGCTGTCTCTCAGTCTGCTGGTTCGAGCCTGGAGACTCCTCAGTCTCCTCCCTGATGGCAGCAGTCTGAAGCAGCTGTGTAGTGGGTGTGTGGGATCACCTGCCATGCAGTGGGCTTTCCGAGTGAGGCGTTTGCTGTGTAAGTCCTGCAGTGAGGGCAAGGAGGTGCCCACGATCTTCTCAGCTGCTCTCACAATGCGCTGGAGGCTCTTGCGGCAGGATGCAGTACATGCACCAAACCACACAGTGATGCAGCTGGTCAGGACACTTTCTATGGCACCTCTGTAGAAGGTGCTCATGATGGGGGTTGAAGCTCCAGCCCTTTTCAGCTTGCGGAGAAAGTAGAGACGCTGGTGAGCCTTCTTTGCCAGTGCTGCAGTGTTCCTGCTCCAGGACAGGTCCTTTGAGACGTGCACTCCCAGGAACTTGGTGCTGTCTACTCTCTCCACTGCGGTGCTGTTGATGGTCAGAGGGGCATGTTGGGCATCCCTCTTCCTGAAGTCCACAACAATCTCCTTTGTCTTCTCCACGTTGAGAGTGAGATTGTTGTGTCCGCACCACAAGGCCAGGCGGCTCACCTCGTTCCTGTAGTCCGTCTCATCGTTGTTGCTGATGAGACCCACCACTGTTGTGTCGTCCGCAAACTTGATGAAGTGGTTGGAGCTGTACGATGGTGTGCAGTCGTGTGTTAGCAGGGTGAATAGAAGGGGGCTCAGCACACATCCTTGTGGGGCCCCTGTGTTCAATGTGATGGTGCTAGATGTGTTACTCCCGACCCGCACTGTCTGTGGTCTCCCGGTCAGGAAGTCTAGCAGCCAGTTACACATTGAGGTGTTCAGCCCCAGACTGTCCAGTTTAAGGATGAGCTGTTGGGGGATGATGGTGTTGAATGCTGAGCTGAAGTCAATGAACAGCATTCTAACATAGGAGTCCTTCGTGTCCAGATGTGTGAGAGCTGTGTGAAGGGCAGAGGAGATGGCATCGTCGGTTGAGCGATTAGGTCGGTATGCAAATTGGAAGGGATCCAGGGAGGCAGGGAGGACAGATGTGATGCTTTTCATGACTAGCCGTTCAAAGCACTTCATCAGGATGGGGGTGAGTGCTACTGGGCGATAGTCATTGAGGCATGCGGGCGTTGCCTTCTTTGGGACAGGGATGATGGTGGTGGCTTTGAAACAGGTGGGGACGATGGCCTGGCTCAGTGAGATGTTAAAGATGTCCGTGAAGACCGCTGCGAGTTCCCCTGCACAGTCCTTCAGCACACGACCAGGTATGTTGTCAGGACCAGAGGCCTTCCGGGCGTTAATCTTGATGAATGATCGCCTTACGCTGTCTGAGGACAGCGTCAGCACCTGGCCATCAGGAGAGGGGGGGAGTTTATGTGCTGGTGTGCTGTTACTTGTCTCGAACCGAGCAAAGAACTCATTCAGTTCATTCAGCGCAGAGGCTGAGCTGTCACAGGTCTGGGGGGGTGGTTTGTAGTTTGTGATGGTCTGTATTCCCTGCCACAGACTGCGTGTATCCCTGCTGTCCTTGAAACGGTGAGCTATTTTCCCGGAATACTGCCTCTTTGCCTTTCTGATGCCCCGGTCCAGGTTGTTTCTGGCTGCCCTCAGGCCCACCTGATCTCCCGCTTTGAAGGCAGCATTCCTGGCTTTCATGAGTCTGTGAACCTCAGCTGTCAGCCATGGCTTCTGGTTAGCCCGAACAGTGATGGTTTTAAGGTTGGTTACATCATCAATGCACTTGGTGATGTATGAACATACAGTGTCTGAGTACTCCTGGAGACATGTGGTGTTGTTTGTGGTAGCAGCTTCTTTGAACATACTCCAATCTGTGGTGTCAAAACAGTCCTGGAGTGCCTCTGAAGACCCCTCTGGCCACACTCGTATCTGCTTGCGGACTGGTTTTGTGACTTTCACCAGTGGCCTGTATGCTGGCTTTAGCATAACACAGATATGGTCAGAAGCACCAATGTGGGGGAGGGGGATGGCTCTGTAGGAATTTTTCATGGTGGTGTAAACCTGGTCCAGGGTGTTGTTTCCTCTTGTTGCAAAGTTTATGTTTCTGTATGTTTTTGGAAGAACACTCTTTAAATCTGCATGGTTGAAATCACCAGCCGTGATGAGAAAAGCATCAGGGTGGGCTGTTTGTTGCTCACTGATGTGCAGATATAGTTCATTTAGTGCCTCACCTCTATCTTTGCTGTTGGAGCTTGGAGGGATATATACAGCAACAATCATAACAGCTGTAAACTCCCTCGGTAAGTAGAACGGTCTGCATTTAATAGTCATGAACTCCACTAAATGTGAGCAGTGTTTGTAGACCACAGCAGCATCACGACACCATGCGTTGTTGATGTAAACACAGAGCCCGCCTCCGCGAGTCTTATCAGTGCAACAATATAAATACCTAGGAACTGTTCTTGATGATAAACTGACTTTTGACCTCCATGTTAATTCACTTTGTAAAAAGGCCCACCAGAGAATGTATTTTTATCGGAAGCTTTGTGGTTTTAATGTTGATTCAACTTTTATGAGAATGTTTTATTCATGTTTTATTGAGTCTATTTTAACCTTTTCCTTCATCTGTTGGTTTGGACTTTTGACCTGTAAGAACAAAAGCAAACTCTCGGGATTGTCAGGATGTGCAGCAAAACTGCTGGCATAGACCTAAAGAACCTCGCAGACCTACACAAGGTGAGGTCAGTGAACAAGGCCAGGCAGATTCTGGCAAACCCTGATCACCCACTCCATGACGAGTTCAGGCTGCTTCCATCTGGACGCAGGTTTCTACAACCCAGATGTAGAACGAACAGATTTAAAAACTCATTTATCCCTGTAGCAATCAGGTTTCTCAATGCACAATAATTTTAACTAATTTTAACACTGTTACTTTAATGTTTTATTGTATGTGTATGTGAGTGTATGTGCATGTATGAATCTGTACACCTATTGACTGTGAAACTAATTGCCCCTTGGGGATAATAAAGGAACTTAAACTTGTAGGGTTAATTCCTGTATACTTTAATTCCTGTAGGTTAAATTCCTGTAGACTTTAGTTCCATCAGGTTTAGTTCCTATTTACTTTAGCTCCTGTAGGTTTGATTCCTGTATAAATTAGTTCCTAGGTTTAGTTCCTAAATACTTTAGTTCCTGTAAACTTTAGTTCCTGTAAACTTTAGTTCCTGTAGACTTTAGTTCCTGTATGTTTAGTTCCTGTATACAGTTCCTGTAGGTTTAGTTCCTAAATACTTTAGTTCCTGTAAACTTTAGTTCCTGTAGACTTTAGTTCCTGTAAACTTTAGTTCCTGTATGTTTAGTTCCTGTATACAGTTCCTGTAGGTTTAGTTCCTAAATACTTTAGTTCCTGTAAACTTTAGTTCCTGTATGTTTAGTTCCTGTATACAGTTCCTGTAGGTTTAGTTCCTAAATACTTTAGTTCCTGTAAACTTTAGTTCCTGTAGACTTTAGTTCCTGTAAACTTTAGTTCCTGTGTGTTTAGTTCCTGTGTAGACTTTAGTTCCTGCGCAGGTTCTGTTTATGTTCAAGTCTTTAGCACCACCATCCGGTCTTGAACGTAACATTACTCTGATTGTTGTTGTGGTTTAATTAGAAACTGTTGGAACTGATGAAAGAAGTGAAGCAGCGTGGGAAAACCCTGAGAGCAGTGTGGGGAGACGCTGCAGCACAAAGAGAGGGTAGGAGGTGTGGGGTAGGAGGGGTAGGGGATTTGGCTCAGGATCTTGTGACCATTTTTTCACTCGACATGGTTGAATCAGGAGGAGACCAGATAGTTCTCTGGACTGGAGCACAGGGTGTCAGACCACAGCATATTCAAGTCAGATCGACTCAAACTGGGTCAGACCCACTGAGTTGTACCTCATGGACCAGAGGATGGTCAGCAGACCCCCACAGGCCCCTCTAGGCAGGGAGGAGAAGATGAAGTTTGGTAAGACGAATCTTGCTGAATGATTCAGACTGAACAGACATTTTTGGAGTTTCCATTTGATTCTGTGGAGTTCTAATGTTTGGTTTGATGTTCAATAACTGATGCATTCTGGTTTTGGGCCTGTTTTGTGGTTTTGTAGTTCTGGTTTGCACCAGACAAACTTGACTGGTTCTGTATTTTTGGTCTTTAGGGTTAAATCTTTTGTCTTGTTGAACTGGGCCAGTACCAGAACCTTTCTGTCAAGATGTGACAGCATTTCAGAGGTCAGATTTCTAACAGCTGGTCAGTTCTGACGGGTCATTGCAGGCGCCCAGAACTGACTGACACTTGCAGGAGGCACTATCAGTGTTGTTTAAAGATTTTGGGGTCTCTGGTTCTGACTAAGTAGATCTCTGAAGTGTCCAGGCTGGTTTTGTCACACGGTGCTCTTCAGCCTATCAGGATCACAGTTTGAGTTCCGCTTCTGTTCAGGTCGATATAAAACCTTCTCTTACTGAAGTCTGAGGGTACCTGAACGCCTCACCGAAACTAAAATGAGGTCAGACGTGTCCATTGGGTCAGAACCGGGTTTGTCAACAAAGTGGTTCACAGCATGATAAAGATAAGAACTTTACTGATCCCGCAGGAAATTGTTGTGCCAGATTTTCAATACAAAGGAACAGACACAAGAAATCACACAAGATATAAAAATAACAGAATATAAAAAAATAACAGAATATAAAAGTAACAGAATATAAAAAAATAACAGAATAATCAAACCGGATTCCAAAAAAGTTGGGACACTAAACAATTTGTGAATAAAAACTGAATGCAATGATATGGAGATGGCAAATGTCAATATTTTATTTGCAATAGAACATAGATGACATATCAAAAGTTTAATCTGAGTGAATGTAACATTTTAAAGGAAAAATATGTTGATTCAAAATTTCACAGTGTCAACAAATCCCAAAGAAGTTGGGACAAGTCGCCCACAAAGTCTTGAACGCTTGTTCTTGCTATTCCAAGCTGTCTCCTGTCTTCAGAATAAATTTGCAACAAAAACATTATGTTGTGAAAAACTGTTATTTTGTCATAAAATGTGTCCCACTGTCCCATCCTGTGGGACATCTTGATGTCTCAAAACTGTCATGGTGAGAACACACATAAGTGGCTGGAAAAAGGAAATTGAGCATATAACAAACAGCTGGAAGACCAATTAACACTAATTAGGTCAATTGACAACATGATTGGGTATAAAAAGAGCTTCTCAGAGTGTCAGTGTCTCTCAGAAGCCAAGATGGTAAGAGGATCACCAATTCCACCATTGTTGCGCAGAAAGATAGTGCAGCAATACCAGAATGGTGTTACCCAGCGTAAAATAGCAAAGACTTTTAAGTTATCATCATCAACCGTGCATAACATCATCAAAAGATTCAGAGAATCTGGAACAATCGCTGTGCGTAAGGGTCAAGGCCGTAAAACTCTACTGGATGCTCGTGATCTCCGGGCCCTTAAACGTCACTGCACCTCAAACAGGAATGCCACTGTCAAGGAAATAACAGAATGGGCTCAGGAATACTTCCAGAAAGCATTGTCAGTGAACACAATCCACCGTGCCATCCGCCGTTGCCAGCTGAAACTCTACAGTGCAAAGAGGAAGCCATTTCTAAGCAAGCTCCACAAGCTCAGACGTTTGCACTGGGCCAGGGGTCATTTAAAATGGAGTGTGGCAAAATGGAAGACTGTTCTGTGTCAGATGAGTCACGATTTGAAGTTCTTTATGGAACACTGGGACGCCATGTCATCCGGACCAGAGAGGACAAGGATAGCCCAAGTTGTTATCAACGCTCCGTTCAGAAGCCTGCATCACTGATGGTATGGGGTTGCATGAGCGCTTGTGGCATGGGCAGCTTGCATGTCTGGAAAGGCACCATTAATGCAGAGAACTATGTTCAGGTTCTAGAACAACATATGCTCCATCTAGACGTCATCTCTTTCAGGGAAGACCCTGCATTTTTCAACAAGATAATGCCAGACCACATTCTGCAGCAATCACAACATCATGGCTACGTAGGAGAAGGATCCGGTACTGAAATGTCCAGCCTGCAGTCCAGATCTTTCACCTATAGAGAACATTTGGTGCATCATAAAGAGGAAGGTGAAGGCCCAAGACGATTGAACAGTTAGAGGCCTGTATTAGACATGAATGTAGAGCATTCCTATTTCTAAACTTGAGAAACTGGTCTCCTCTGTCCCCAGACGTCTGTTGAGTGTTGTAAGAAGAAGGGGGGATGCACACAGTGGTAAAAATGGACTTGTCCCAACTTTTTTGGGATTTGTTGACACCATGAAATTTTGAAACAACATATTTTTCCCTTAAAATGATACATTCTCTCAGTTTAAACTTTTGATCTGTGATTTGTGTTTTATTTTGAATAAAATATTAGATGTTGGCACCTCCACATCATTGCGTTCAGTTTTTATTCACAATTTGTTTAGTGTCCCAACTTTTTTTGGAATCCGGTTTGTAAAAGTAACAGAGAATATAAAAAATAACAGAATATTAAAAAATAACAGAGAACAAAGAATATTAAAAAACAAAGAATATAAAAAATAACAGAATATAAAAAAACAGAGAATATAAAAAACAAAGAATATAAAAATAACAGAGAATATTAAAAAACAGAGAATATTAAAAAACAGAGAATATAAAAAAAACAGAATATAAAAAAACAGAATATAAAAAAACAGAATATAAAAAATAGAGAATATAAAAATACCAACAACTAAGGTCAAAACAGGTGCAGACAGAGTGTTGTTCAGGATCTGGAGCAGTTTCCTCTGCTCAGACACCTCTGTCAGAGACTGCAGATCCAATCCCAGAACAGAACCTCTTGGTGAGTTTATCAAGTCTGTTGGCATCAGCTTTCTTTACCCTGCTGCCCCAGCACACCACAGTATAGAAGAAGATGCTGGAGACCACCAAGTGGTAAAACATCTGCAGCATGGTCCTGCAGACGTTAAAGGACCTGAGTCTCCTCAGAAGTAAAAGGTGACTCTGTCCTTTCTTGTAGTTGGTGTTCTGAGAGAAACGCAATTTCAATCCTGTGTATGTCCTGTACATATTGCAGTTCTGACAATAAAGTTGACTTTTGACTTAGTTGTCCAGGTGTGTGCAGACTCTGTGGTAGATGATGGCATCGTCAACTCTGATGCATGGAAATAAAAGACTGAAGAGAGATGTTGGAGGTGAATGGACTTAGGAACAACTGCATTTATATACAGAGAGATGAGGACAGAGACCTATAAAGACACATTTGTTTTGAAAATACATTTTAATGAGTTACTTGAATGATTAGTGTCCCCTGCAAGCCTTCGTCTCTCTGAGGACTGTGAGACATTTGGAGGAGGTTTCTGCTCAGGATATTTCCGAATGTTCTCATAACCGTGTCCTCTGTGTCCTCTCTTCTTGTATGCAGATCTGCAGCAGCACCGCTCTGAAGGTGTTCACGGGAGGACATCCCCTGTGTCCAGCTATGTCCCCTTGCCGGACTACCTGGACAAGGACGAAGACCTGATCAGACCAAGGAAGCTGGTGAATCCTGTCAAAGCTTCCAGAAGTCACCAGGAGCTTCACCAAGAGCTGCTGAGCAGCTGCAGGCGGTACGTGTTTCTGTTCTCACATAGTTTTGAGACATCAAGATGTCCCGCAGGATGGGACAGTGGGACACATTTTATGACAAGATAACAGTTTTTCACAACATAATGTTTTTGTTGCTAATTATTTTGAAGACAGGAGACAGTTTGGAATTCATTCATTCATTCAACCTTTATTTAGTCAGGTAAATCTCATTGAGCCTTGTGGACTCATTTACAAAAGCGACCTGCTACAAACTAAAGAATGATGAACAGCAATGGTAGAATTTCCTTAAACAACAAACAACAGAAAAAAAAAACAAAAAAAAAACGTAGGAGAGAAATAGAAAGTGAAATGCAAAGTATCAAAACTAGCAAAACACCACAAGGTAGATGTACAAAATCAAAAACAGGAACATATCTGCAATGGTTTTTGCCAGGATTCCAAAAGATTTTTAAAACCATTTAGGGAGGTCAGGGCCGAGAGCTTCAAATCTTTTTTGGAATAGCAAGGACAAGCATTCAAGACTTTGTGGGTGACAATGACAGTCACAAGTTCCTTAAAGGCTCTGGATGTTGCTGGAATGTCTTGATTGACACATCTTTGCAACATCACATGGACATCGGGGGCAGTGCCACTGGACTGACAGACTGGGATGGTGGTTCCCCTTTTCAAAAAGGGGGATCGGAGATTGTGCTCGCGCCAGTTAAAGCGTTCATCACTCTCCTTAGCCTACCTGGTAAGGTCAATTCAGGGGGGGTGCTGGAGAAGTGAGTCCGATCGTTGGTCGAACCTCAGATCCAGGAGGAACAATGCAGGTTCCGTCCTGCCATGGAACACTGGATCAGCTCTTTACCCTCACTAGGGCCCTCAATGGGTCAAGGGAGTTTTCCCATCCAGTCTACATGTGTTTTGTGGACTTGGAGAAGGCATTCGACCGTGTTCCTCAGGGTACACTGTGGGGAGTAGCTCTGTGAGTATGGGATTGGGAGCCCGTTGCTACAGGCTGTTCGGTCCCTATACAAGCAGTGCAAGAGTTTGGTTCTCATTGCCGGTAGTAAGTCAGACCCCTTAAAGGTGGGAGTTGGACTCCACCTGCGCTGCAAATTGTCACTGATTCTGTTCATAACTTTTATAATAATAATAATAATAATAATAAGGAATTTAATTTGTAACACACTTTTCATTAACAAAAATCTCAAAGTGCTACAAAGTGTAACTAAAATCAGTGATAAAATCAACTAAAATCAGTGATAAAATCAACTAAAATCAGTGATAAAATCAACTAAAACCAGTGATAAAATCAGTGATAAAATCAACTAAAATAGTGATAAAATCAACTAAAATCAGTGATAAAATCCATCCATCCATACATTTTCTTCCGCTTATCCGGGGTCGGGTCGCGGGGGTAGCAGCCTAAGTAGGGAGGCCCAGACTTCCCTCTCCCCAGCCACTTGGAGCAGCTCCTCTGGGGGAATCCCAAGGCGTTCCCAGGCCAGCCGAGAAACATAGTCCCTCCAGCGTGTCCTGGGTCTTCCTCTGGGTCTCCTCCCGGTGGGACATGCCCGGAACACCTCACCAGGGAGGCGTCCAGGAGGCATCCTAACCAGATGCCCGAGCCACCTCAACTGGCTCCTCTCGATGTGGAGAAGCAGCGGCTCTACTCCGAGTCCCTCCCGGATGACTGAGCTTCTCACCCTATCTCTAAGGGAGAGTCCAGCCACCCTGCGGAGAAAACTCATTTCAGCCGCTTGTATCCGAGATCTTGTTCTTTCGGTCATAACCCAAAGCTCATGACCATAGATGAGGGTGGGAACGTAGATCGATCGGTAAATTGAGAGCTTTGCCTTTTGACTCAGCTCTCTCTTCACCACGACAGACCGGTACAGCGCCCGCTTCACTGCGGACGCTGCACCTATCCGCCTATCGATCTCACGCTCCAGTTTTCCCTCATTCGTGAACAAGACCCCGAGATACTTAAACTCCTCCACTTGGGGCAGGACCTCCTCCCCGACCCGGAGAGGGCATGCTACCCTTTTCCGGCTCAAGACCATGGCCTCGGATTTGGAGGAACTGATCCTCATCCCGGCCGCATCACATTCAGCTGCAAACCGCTCCAGTGAAAGCTGTAGATCACGATCTGATGAAGCCAATAGGACCACATCATCTGCAAAAAACAGAGAAGCGATTCTAAGGCCACCAAAACGGATCCTCTCAACACCTTGGCTGCGCCTAGAAATTCTGTCCATAAAAGTTATGAACAGAATCGGTGACAAAGGGCAACCTTGGCGGAGTCCAACTCTCACCGGAAACGAGCCTGACTTACTGCCGGCAATGCGGACCAAGCTCTGACACCGGTCGTACAGGGACCTAACAGCCCATATCAATGGGCCTGGTACCCCATACTCCCGGAGTACCCCCCACAGAACCCCCCGAGGGACGCGGTCGAATGCCTTTTCCAAGTCCACAAAGCACATGTAAACTGGTTGGGCAAACTCCCACGCACCCTCCAGGACCCTGCTGAGGGTGTAGAGCTGGTCCAGTGTTCCACGACCAGGACGAAAACCACACTGCTCCTCCTGAATCCGAGGTTCGACTATCCGACGGACCCTCCTCTCCAGAACCCCTGAATAGACCTTACCAGGGAGGCTTAAGAGTGTGATCCCCCTATAGTTGGAACACACCCTACGGTCCCCCTTTTTGAATAGGGGAACCACCACCCCAGTCTGCCAATCCAAGGGAACTGCCCCCGATGTCCACGCGATATTGCAGAGTCGCGTAAGCCAACACAACCCCACAACATCCAGAGCCCTAAGGAACTCAGGGCGAATCTCATCCACCCCCGGAGCCCTGCCACCGCGGAGCTTTTTAACCACCTCGGTGACCTCAGCACCAGAGATTGGAGAGCCCGACCCAAAGTCCCCAGGCTCCGCTTCCTCAGTGGAAGACGTGCCAGTAGGATTGAGGAGGTCTTCGAAGTACTCCGCCCACCGACTCACAACATCCCGAGTTGAGGTCAACAGCACGCCATCCCCACCATAAATGGTGTTGGTCGCGTACCGCTTTCCCCCCCTGAGACGCCGGATGGTGGACCAGAATCGCCTCGAAGCCGTACGGAAGTCATTCTCCATGGCCTCTCCGAACTCCTCCCACGCCCGAGTTTTTGCCTCAGCAACCACCCGAGCCGCATGCCGCTTGGACTGTCGGTACCTATCTGCTGCTTCCGGGGTCCCACAGGCCAAAAAGGCCCAATAGGACTCCTTCTTCAGCCTGACAGCATCCCTCACCGCCGGTGTCCACCACCGGGTTTGAGGGTTGCCACCACGACAGGCACCAACAACCTTGCGGCCACAACTCTGATAAGCTGCCTCGACAGAGGCGCGGAACATGGCCCACTCGGGCTCAATGTCCGATAAAATAATAAAAACTGATAAAATCAACTAAAATAAATGATAAAATCAGTGATGAAAGCAACTAAAATCAGTGATAAAATCAACTAAAATCAGTGATAAAATCAGTGATAAAATCAACTAAAATCAGTGATAAAATTAACTAAAATCAGTGATAAAATCAACTAAAATAAATGATAAAATCAACTAAAATAAGTTATAAAATCAACTAAAATCAGTGATAAAATCAACTAAAATAAATGATAAAATTAGTGATAAAATCAACTATAATCAGTGATAAAATCAACTAAAATAAATGATAAAATCAACTAAAATAAATGATAAAATCAGTGATAAAATCAACTAAAATCAGTGATAAAATCAACTAAAATAAATGATAAAACCAACTAAAATAAGTGATAAAATCAACTAAAATAAGTGATAAAATCAACTTAAGTGATCAAATCAACTAAAATAAGTGATAAAATCAACTAAAATAAGTGATAAAATCAACTAAAATAAATGATAAAATCAACTAAAATAAGTTATAAAATCAACTAAAATCAGTGATAAAATCAACTAAAATAAATAACAAAATCAACTTAAATCAGTGATAAAATCAACTAAAATCAGTGATAAAACCATGTGGAGGCATAGTAGGCTTGCTTAAAAAGAAAGATCTTTAAGCCTTTTTTAAAGTCAACCAGTGACTGTGGAGCTCTCAGGTAGTCAGGGAGGGAGTTCCAAAGGCAGGGGGTGGGGGGCAGCCACACAGAATGCCCGGTCTCCCATGGTCCTTAATTTGGTTTGTGGAATGTGAAGGAGATTACTGTTCTGTGATCGTAGAGACGGGGTGGATGAATATGGTGCAAGAATGTCCTTTAGATAATCAGGGGCCTCATGTACAAAGACTTGCGTAGATTTCTTACTGAAAAGTCACGTACGGACAAATCCAGAAAAGTGTCCACGCACAAAAAAATCCAGATTTATCAAACTGTGCGTACACCGGAATCCACGCACATTCCTTATGTACAACACAATCAACGTGGAATTCAGCGCACATGAGAGAGTGGCCGACTCCGCCCTTGACACGCCTCCGTATGAATATGCAAAGTCATTCAAATATGCCATGCACGACAGGAATGTCGTCTCTGCTCCATTGCAAATCATGTCGGAACGTAGAAAAAAGAGGAACTTCACGGACTGTGAACAGGAATCACTTCTGAGTGAGGCAGAGAAGCACGGAAAAAGACTTCATTCGGCACGCACAGTGCAAAACAAACCATCCACATTTAAATAAGAAGTTGACCAAGCTAATCTAACATGCCTGTATAGCTTAGTGGCGAACGCGCCCGCCCTTCGTCCCAAAGGTCGTGAGATCGACTCCCGCTTGGTACAATGTTTTTATTTTTTCATTCCAGATTTAAAGACCACAGGAAAACTATTGAATGAAACAACAAGAAATAGAACAATACATGAAATGAAAGAAAGCAGACGATTTATTGTTTTGTAAATAGTTTTCATGTGTATTTCAATCTGGAACGAAAAAAAAAGAAAAACGTTGTACCATGCGGGAGTCGATCTCACGACCTTTGGAACTAAAGGCAAGCGCTTTACCCACTGACCTAAACGTAGGCGTGTTAATACAGCTTGGTTAACTTCTTATTTAAAGAAATTACATCTCATTGTTGTCAATATTGTTGCCACTATCTGGCGCATGCTTTTATATCCACTCATCTAATTGCGTCCATGTGGATGTAATAATCGTTAATCATGTGTGTTTGGTGGGATTTATGATTGTTTTCACATCGTGGACACGGTTTCACAGATCACCTGTAAGTGTCGCCAAAGGAACAATAACCACAGAAACGTGCGTACGCAAGCAGGGGAGCAGCCGTGGATTTCTACGTGGATGCGCAGATATTCCCGTTCATATCAGATTTGATACATACGCCACTTTGCGTGGAAAGTGACGTGCGCACGGTTTTTGTGCGCACGCAAGGTTGATACATGAGGCCCCTGGTGAAGTTCTGTTTAAACATTGGTGTGTAATGAGAGCAGTTTTGTACTGTATTCTGTAGGTGACAGGAAGCCAATGGAGGTTATGGAGAATGGGTGTAAATATGTTCAAATTTACGAGCTCTCAACAAAATCCTAGCTGCACTGTTTTGAATGTATTGAAGCTTCTGAAGGTATTTGCCAGGGATTCCAATAAACAGGGAGTTGCAGTAGTCGAGCCTGGAGGAGACAAAGGCATGGACGAGCTTCTCAGCATCAGAAGAAGTGAGAGATGGGCGACGTTTGGAGATGTTTCGAAGATGGAAGAAGCAAGTTTTAAACAGATGCTTAATGTGATTTTCAAATGTAAGATGAGAGTCCATTTTTATTCCAAGATTTGCAACAGAGGTGGAGAGGGGGATGTCTTGTCCAGAAAAGGAAATAGTTGTTGATGTTTGAACCTGGTGAGGGGTGCCAATCAGAATATGGACAGAATTTCTTGGTGTAGCCAGGGGGCGGAGGGTTTCCGGTTTGGTGGCCTCAGGATTCCATCTCTGCTCTTTGCAGATGATGTGGTCCTGTTGGTGTCATCATGCCGTGATTTTCAGCTCGCACTGGAGCGGTTTGCAGCCGAGTGGGAAGCGGCTGGGATGAGAATCATCACCTCCAAATCTGAGGCCATGGTCCTCAGAATGTCCTTTTTAGGTTGGGGGTGAGGTTCTGCCTCCAGTGGAGGACTCCAAATATCTCTGGTTTTGTTCATGAGTGAGGGAAGACTGGAGCGTGAGATCTACAGATTCATTCATCAACTTTTATGTATACAGGTTAGTCCCATTGAGCCTCGGTGAATGGATGGATCGGTGCAGCTTCAGCAGCATTGTGGACTCTGTACCATTTTGGTGAAGAGGAAACTGATCTGCAAGGAGAAGCTCTCTGTCCACGTTCCTACTCTCACCTATGGGTGAAACTTGAACCCTGGGTAGAGACTGAAATAACCAGATCCAGGATCCAGAAGGTCTAAATGAGATCTATCTGCAGGGTATAGCTGGACTCACACTTCAAGATAGGGTTAGATGTTTAGTTCTCCAGGAGGGAGTTGGAGTAGATGCTGCTCCTCCACTTCCAGAGACAGTTGAGGAGGTGCAGATATATGGTAAGGATGCTCCCTAGACTGGGAGGAGGAGACACCGGTGAAGACCCAGGACACGCTGGAGAGACTAAATGTCTCAAATGGTCTGGGAAAACCATGGAAAACCATGGAGTCCTTCTAGAAGAGGAGGCTGGAAGAGAGAGGTCTGGACCTCCCTGCTCAAAATGCTGCCCCTGAGACGTGACTTCCGAACCAGATGAGGGATGGATGATGGACTGATTGATGCAAACAACAGGAAGTCAGGACATCATCTATACAGTAATTTAATGCGTGAAAGAACCAGGCTCTTATTTTGAAACTCCAGGTTCAGTCCTATTCCTGTTTCCTGCCGACACTCTGACTGAATTCTGATCATCAGAGGTCCGATCAGAGACGTGAAGGATCTGTGGGGGCAGCCAGGATGGAAACAAAGCATGCTGGGTAATACAGTACCAGGCCAAAAACCTTCTGAGTCACTGGTTGCCATGGTGATAGAAAGGGGAGGGGCTTCACACAGCAGCACTTCAGGCTGAAACACAGAGTAAAAACTAATCCTTAAATGTATGATCAAATAACTTGTTGACCCGTGAGCAGCAGAAGGTTCTGGTGGTACCACAGGTTCTGTTTGATGGTTCTACAGGTTTTTTTTCATTCAACCTTTATTTAGACAGATAAGTCACATTGAGCCTCGAAGACTCATTTACAAGTGAGATCTGCTTAGACAGACAAAAAGTAATGAAATTAGACACATTAGGAAATGGAGGCGAAAAAATTCCTATTAAAATCTTTCTTCATGCTTGAGAAAAAAAATTACAATACAAACAATACAAACACCTCGCACAGATAAGCACATAATGACGTAGACATTCTGTGGGGAGACACCGAGAACAACAAGCAATATTCATAGATACTCTCAAGGTCACTGTAAAGCCCCCAGTATACTGTTCTTTGTGCCCAGCGCCGCTGGACTGGCGTGTGCAGCGCGCAGTTCATATTATACTCTGTGCAAGCGCAGCTCTCGAGTGCAGGCTCCAGCAGCTCCAGCCGGGCGGAGCAGGACAAATTGAGGTCGCTGATTGGTCATTTGCTGACACGCCAGGCAGTTTATCAACGCGCGCGCGTAGGCGTAAGGCCGAGATACAGTGAAGCAGACTCCGTATACGCGCGTATATGCCCGTATACGCGCGTATACGGAGCCTCTGCTACAGCTCGGCTGATGTTCTCGCGTAGATTCTCGTGTTTTCGCTCCAAATTCTACGTCATTTCCTCCGTACCGTCACTTCCGATCGTCACTTCCGCTAGTTTTTCGCTCCACGGAGAGGACTCAACTGAGCTCGCTGATTGGTCACTTTGACACGCCTACTGAAATGATTGACAGATTTCAGTCAGCTCAAAGTGAAACCTATCGTGAGCAGCTCGCTCAGACTTCTGCGGTGTTCTGATACGGTCTTTCTACTATATATGTTATAAAAAGTTCTCTCAGAAATAAAAATAATAACAGGGAGTGCTTTTCCTGCAGCCCACAGCCCACCACAGCCCACCAGGGAATATATAAAACATCGCGCACCCAGGTAGGACCTGAATTCATTCATTTCATTCATCGAGTGAACGGAGGAAGAAGCGGTTACTTGACTTTAGGCAAAAAAACAAAAGAAAAGGCCCGATCAGCGATAAAAAAGAGGAATTTATTTCATTTGTGTAACATACAAAACAGTCCGGAGCCGGGGAAGTTTAGGTCAGACACCGCGCATCGCGTATGCGAATCGCGTATGCGTAGTAAAAAAATACTTTTGCGCGTACTTGCCCTGAGGGGCTACGCGGGGCTACGCTGCGTACGGGGCATACGTACGCTGCGTATTGGCGTATCGTGAGGACGCTCGAGTGTATCTCGCCCTGTAGTAAAATCTGACCGTGGCGCGTTCACGCTCGTGATCAAAGGCTTTTGCCGCGGCGCTCCCACGGCGCTCCCACGGCGCCGAGCGGCGTGAGGCAAAAGAAACAGGTATATTAATAATAATAATAATAATAATAACTTTTATTTATAACGCACTTTACATCAACAGATCTCAAAGTGCTACAATGAAAAATAAAATCAAGATAAAAATCAATCATAAATGCAACAAAGAAAAGGAACAACCAAGAGGATGGAGCCTCACAGATGATTGCATCAAAAATTTAAAATTCACAAAATGCAGATAAAATACTCAAAAAACTGGGTGCAATAAAAAACAAAAGCACAATTAATTATTTAAAAAACTGGATAAAAAGAAAGGTTTTAAGACTTTTTTTAAAACATGTCACGGTCTGTGGGGCCCTCAGATATGAGGGCAGGGCGTTCCACAGCCGAGGGGCAGCGCAGGAGAAAGCCCGGTCTCCCATTGTGCGAGACCGAGACCTGGGAGTGAGAAGAAGATGGGTGTTGGAAGAGCGGAGAGTGCGGGAAGGACAGTGAGGAGTGAGAAGTTCTTTTAAATAGGATGGTGCATTACCGTACAGGCACTGGAAGGTGAGCAGATAAATTTTGTACGTGATCCGGGCAGAAACAGGAAGCCAGTGTAGTGAACGCAGTACAGGAGTGATGTGTTCATACTTACGCACTCTCATCAGGACCCTGGCAGCGCTGTTTTGGACATACTGTAGTTTTTGTATGTTCTTGCCAGGAATCCCGAAGAGAAGTGCATTGCAGTAATCCAGTCTGGAGGAGACAAAGGCATGGACGAGCTTTTCTGCATCAGTGAGGGACAGTGTAGACCGAAGCTTTGCAATATTTCGAAGATGAAAAAAAGAAGTTTTACAGATATGCTTTATATGGCTTTCAAAGGTGAGTTGTGGATCAAAAATAACACCAAGATTGGTGACTGTATTGGAAAGAGAGATGTTCTGGCCAGAAAAAGTGATACTGAGGATTTTTTGTTGTTGAATTTGATGTGATGTACCAATTTGAATTGCTTCTGTTTTTGAACTGTTAAGGTGAAGGAAATTTTGCCGCATCCATGCCTTTATCTCCTCCAGACACGCTGTGAGTGTGGAAAGAGAAGAAAGTGGAGAAAATGGAGAAGCTGAAGAAGATGATGTAGATGGGGTCTCAGACACATTGCTACCCAGTTTAAGATACAGCTGAGTATCATCAGCATAGCAATGGAATGAGACCCCATAGCTGCTGATAATACACCCAAGTGGTACCATGTATAGGTTGAAAAGGAGGGGTCCCAGAATTGATCCCTGGGGCACACCACAAGAAACAGGATGGCTCAATGACTTGGCACGCCCGATGGAGACAGACTCTGTTCTGTCTGTCAGGTATGATCGGAACCACTCCAGGGCAGTGCCAGTAAGTCCTGCAAACTGCTGTAAGCGTTGGAGCAGAATGTAATGATCAACCGTATCAAAGGCTGCCGAAAGATCAAGGAGAATAAGGAGAGAGGAGGAACCACGGTCTGCAGTGACCAACAGGTCATTTGTGACCCGGACAAGAGCTGTTTCAGTGCTATGTGCTGTTCGAAAACCTGATTGAAATTTATCCAGTATATTATTGTCATGTAGATGTTCTTGTAGATAAACCGAGACTAATTTCTCCAAAACTTTAGCGAGGAAGGGAAGGTTGGAAATGGGTCTGTAATTTGCCAGGTCATGGGGATCGAGGGTAGGTTTTTTAAGAAGAGGTTTAATTATAGAGGACTTCAAGACAGGGGAAATATGACCAGATTGGAGAGACTGATTAACTATAGTGGTGATAAGTGAACTGAGAGAGGCAATGTTAGCCTTGACCAGGACTGTTGGGAAGGGGTCAAGAGCACATGTGCAGGGTTTCATTGCCATGACAGTGGCTTCAACTTCCTTCACACAGACCTCTGGGAAAAAGCTGAGGGGAGGAGGGTTCTCAAGCTGTACATTTGTCAGAGTCAGAGAGTCAGAGAGTCAGAGAGTCTTTATTGTCATTTGCACCGCATGTGGTATGAGATGAAAACGAGATTATGTACACGAGGTCCCAGTTACATCCAACAACAATGAAAGAGAAAAACAGTAATAACATCTAGAACTAACTAAGAAAAGCATCAACTAGTAATACACTAAGCCTAATATAGTGGGAATAAACAGCAGCACGAACATGAGTTTGTATGAGCAGATGGTCACAGATGAATACAGCAACAAGAAAACAGATCAGCATCAGCATGATGTGATATTTTGCAGTGTTTATTTGCAGCCGGAGAAAGGGCAGGGGGTGAAGAGGTGATGGCTGATCTGATTTTTTGGATCTTGTTTTGGAAAAAGGAGATAAATTTATTACAAAGATCATTAGTGGAGTCAGTGAGTGAGGTTGTACGTGGCTGAAGGAGGTGAGTGATGGTTGAAAAAAGTATTTTGGAGTTACCAGGGTTATCAGAAATTATAGATGAGTAAAATAAAGTTCGAGAGTTTTTGAGGGACCTAGCATACATCTTACGATGCTCTGTATAAGCTAGCTTGTGAGCTAGCAGACCAGAAGCCAAGAAGCGTCTCTCAAGCACTCGACCAGCTGTCTTCATTTTCCTCAGCTCTGGGGTAAACCAGGGAGCTGAGCGTGAAAAGGCAACTGTCCTCTCTCTGACAGGAGCATGTTGGTCTAAGATGCTGGAGAGGCTGATGTTGTAGAAGTCCACTGCATTGAGGGAAGCTGGAATGGAGACAGGAACGAGGACCTTAAGATCAGCTGCTAGAAGTTCAGGATTGATGTTTTTCAGATTTCTAAAAGAAATTTGTATATTGGGGCCTTAAGAGTTCTGATAAGGATGGAATAATCAACAGCTCCTCCGATGAGATCCGTAAACATTCTCGAGGGTTTCGGGGAATGGCCAAAGTCAACGCTAATGAGAATCCAAGAGTCCTGAAATGATGACAGAATGTTTATTCAGCTGGTTCACTCTGGTTGACGGTGGAGTTCCCCGATGGGCGGGGGGTGAGCATCAGATTACATGTCCTCCAGGCGAATTCAGATAAGGTGGCCTTGAAGGCCAGCCGGGGGAGCCAGATTCAGATAAACACACAGGTGTTTTGAGTACAGACAGAACATAATGACATTGGGCGACCGTGGCACAGTGGTAATGGCAGTCGACCCCCAATCGGAAGGTTGGAGGTTCGAATCCCGTGTCCGCCCACCATGTGTCGTTGTGTCCCTGGGCAAGACACTTAACCCCAAATTGCTCCCGGTAGGTCTGGATGGCGCCTTGCAAGGCAGGCTACCACTACCGGTGTATGAATGTCTGAATGAATGGGTGGATGGCTGGTATTGTAAAGCGCTTTGGGACTCCTCACAGGGGGCTGGAAAGCACTATATAAATAAGCTCCATTTACCATTTACCATCTACCTTGATTCTGTGTTGGTCCAAATGATTCTGAAAATGTCCAAAATTATGTGGCCACACACCGATGGAACGTACCTGAGTAAAAATCCCCAAAATCCCCAAGATCTGATCCATTCTGTCCAAGGCAACTGAGTCTAGGTACTGTACACAGACAAGAACCAAGCCATCACAAAGGCAAGCAGCGTGATCGGGTCTCAATTTGCTGCCGACAAACTTCCTTAAATTGTAGATTCATTCATTCATTCAACCTTTATTTATACAGGCTAGCCTCGTTGAGTCACGGGGACTCATTTACAAGAGGGACCTGTCTCACTCACACCAAACAACCATCCACTCTCACACTCACACCTAGGGTCAATTTAGAGTCACCAATCAGCCTAACAAGCATGTTTTTTGGTCTGTGGGAGGAAACCGGAGTACCCGGAGGAAACCCACGCATGCACGGGGAGAACATGCAAACTCCACCCAGAAAGGCCCCGGACCGGGATTTGAACCGGCAACCTTCTCGCTGAGAGGCAGCAGCTCTACCAGTTGTGCCACCGTGCTGCCCAGCAAAACCAGCAACCAGCTGAATCCAAAAAGCAGGAACCAGTTATCATAAATCCAATTAAATATGCGTCCTTAAGATCCACAGATGACAGCAGAGATAGACACATCATCAAGTCTCCAAGTCGATGAGATATCCAGCTGCGTGCCAACATGGCAATCGGCTCGCCTACAGCCTGTCTTCTCTTTGAAGAAATGTTATCAAATTGTGTAGAGGACCAACTGGCCAAATAATTCCATCGTTTTTTTGTTTGGAAGATCTGCAAGAGAGGCCCAGAAGCATTTTCACAGACAGACAGAGCAGCAAAGCAAAGCGAGGAGGGAGAGGAGGAGCGTCGGCAGAAGCTTAGAGTAGAATGTTTGATGGAGGAGAAGTTGAACAGAGCCTTCACTTCCTGTTTTTTGAGCTCGGATGCAGTGGAAATCAACGAGAGTTTGGGTGTTGACCTCTGACCTCTGAGAGGAACCATCCTTCCTCCAGAGACTCTGACTGGATGGATAAAGTGGAGAAGAAGAACTGAAAGTGTTTGTGACATCAGACTCTGAGCTGAACATTAAATCCTCCACGTTCAGTTGAAACAGTTCAAGTTCTGGAAACGGCTCCGTCCAACATCCTGTGACCCGGTTGAACTTTGATGGTGGTTCTGAAGTCTGGGCTGGAGGTCCACACAGGACCACGCCCGTCTGGGAGACATTTTGACAGTTCTTCCTGAATCTTCTCTCTGTTGGACAAAAAACTAGACATTTTAAGCGGAGAAGGAACTCTTCAGGTTAAAATTATTCATTTTTAGAACGTGTTATGTTTGTGGGTCTTAGGGTTCTGAGGTTCTCCGTCCAGAACCAACCGGGTCAGAACCATGTTCTACAAACTGGACTTTGTCCAGAACCAACCGGGTCAGAACCATGTTCTACAAACTGGACTCTGACTGGCCGTGACCAATCAGAGAGCAGCCCTTCTTGTTTGTGAAGAGATGAATGAGCGTCGCTAAGCAACGACCTCCGAGGCCTCTGGCACTGCTGAGCATGCTGGGAAAGTTTCCACCTCCTCACAGTGGAACGCATTCACAGACGCACAAACATGGAAAACACTTCCTGTTCCCATAGAACACGATCAATCAGTCTGATCAACAATAATCAATTTCTGACTAAACAGTAATCACTGACCATTACAAAGAGACTGATCGAGCATGGACTGATTGATCATCGACTGATTGATCAAGGACTTATTGATCATTGTCAAATTGATCAGGGACTTATTGATCACCGACAGATTGATCAGGGACTTATTGATCAGTGACAGATTGATCAGTGACTTATTGATCAGAAACTTACTGATCACAGACAGCTCAGATGTATTGAACATTGACTTATTGATGGGTGGCTTATTGATCAGTGACGGATCGATCAGGGACTTATTGATCAGTGACAAATCAATCAGAGACTTATTGAACATCGACTTATTGATCAGTGACAGATCAGTCAGGGACTTATTGATCAGTGACAGATCAATCAGGGACTTATTGATCAGAGACTTACTGATCACCGACAGATAGATCAGAGACGTATTGAACATCGACTTATTGATGAGTGACTTATTGATCAGTGACGGATCGATCAGGGACTTATTGATCAGTGACAAATCAGTCAGGGACTTATTGATCAGAGACTTACTGATCACCGACAGATAGATCAGAGACGTATTGAACATCGACTTATTGATGAGTGACTTATTGATCAGTGACAGATCGATCAGGGACTTATTGATCAGTGACAAATCGATCAGAGACTTATTGATCAGGGACAGTGTTTCCCAAAGTTACTCAGAGGAAACCTTCAGCTGTTTTTGCTGCTGACCCTGCTGATGGAAACAACTACACCATGAAAACTGTCATAACATACTACAAACAGACGTATCTCTGTGTGTGTGTGTATCTGTGTGTGTGTGTGTGTGTGTGTGCATGTGCAGAGGGGGGACCAGCATCGAGACCAAACCAGAACTACAGAGAGTTCTAGAGTCCAGGAAGAGAGATCAGCTGATCCGTCAGAGGAAACAGGAAGTGGAAGCTCACAGGAAGATTTCCCCTCTGGAGGCGGAGCTACTGAAGAGACACAAGAAACTGCAGGAGGTGCGAAAACCTGTCAACATACATGCCAACGAGCATAGTTCAAAAACTCTACAGACTCCGCCAAATTTATCATTGAGCTGTTTTCACAAAAGCAGTAAAAAATGAGTTTTGTGAGTCGTCTGGTTGATTGAATCCAGAGCAGCTAACAACCAGTTTGAGTTCTTCAAAAACAAACTGACCGGACAAGTTAAACTAATCTCAACCAGTGAAAAATATTTTAGTCAAACAGGATCAAAAAGATGGATGGATGAGTGGATAAATGGTTGCATACTTATGGATGAATGCAGAGGCTGGATGCAGATGTTGGATGTGGAGGGTTGGATGCAGATGGTTGAATGCAGAGGTTGAATGCAGATGGTTGGATACAGATGTTTGATACAAATGGTTGGATATACTGTAGATGGTTGGATGCAGATGGTTGATGTAGATGGTTGGATGCAGATGGTTGATGTAGATGTTTGGATGCAAATGGTTGGATGCAGATGGTTGATGCAGATGGTTTTATGCAGATGATTGACTGCAGATGTTGGATGCAGATGGTTGGATGTGGATGGTTGGATGCAGATGGTTGGATGCAGATGTTGATGTGAATGGTTGGATGCATGTGGCTGGATGTGGCTCATTGAATGCAGATGTTGGATGCAGATGGTTGCATGCAAATGGTTGGCTGCAGATGGTTTGGATGCATATACTGTATTGATACAGATGTTGGATGCAGATGGTTGCATGCAAATGGTTGGCTGCAGATGATTTGGATGCATATACTGTATTGATACAGATGTTGGATGCAGATGGTTGCATGCAAATGGTTGGCTGCAGATGGTTTGGATGCATATACTGTATTGATACAGATGTTGGATGCAGATGGTTGCATGCAAATGGTTGGCTGCAGATGGTTTGGATGCATATACTGTATTGATACAGATGTTGGATGTGGATGGTTGGATGCAGATGTTTGATACAGATGTTGGATGCATATTTTGGATGTGGCTGGTTGGATGCAGATGTTGGATGAAGCTTGTTGGAAGCATATGTTGTATGAGGATTGCTGGATGCATATGGTTGTATGCATATGTTGTATACAGATGTTGTATGCAGATGGCTGTATGCAGATGTTGGATACAGATCTTGGATGAGGATGTTGGATTCAGATCTTGGATGAGGATGGTTGTATGCACATGGGTGATGCAGATGGTTGGATGTGGATGGTTGGATGCAGATGGTTGGATGCAGATTGTTGGACGCAGATGTTGATGCAGATGGTTGGATGTATATTGTTGGATGCACATGGTTGTATGCAGATGTTGTCCGCAGATGTTGGATGCAGATGTATGTATGCAGATGTTGGATACAGATCTTGGATGTGGATGTTGGATTTAGATGTTGGATGCAGATGTGGATGGTTGTATGCACATGGTTGATGCAGATGTTGGATGTGGATGGTTGGATGCAGATGTTGGATGGTTGGATGCAGATGTTGGATGTGGATGGTTGGATGCAGATGTTGGATGTGGATGGTTGGATGCAGATGTTGGATGCAGATGGTTGGATGCAATGTTGGATGCAGATGGTTGGAGGCAGATGGTTGGATGCAGATGTTGTTTAGTGTTGAGTTTTTATGATTTTTGTCTACTTGAATGTTCTGTCTTCTGTGTGACTTGGCCCTCCTGAATATGACTCTGTCCCCACCCTTCCTCTCTCCAGTTGGAACAGCAGCAGGAGCAGCAGCAGAAGGACAACCTGACGGCTCCAGAGTTCATGAAAGTCAGAGAGAAACTGAGACGGACGTCAGTCCGCTGCGAGGACGAAAAGAACATGTAGAGACAAAAACAGAAGGTCCATGTGGTTCCAGTTACAGGACAGTCTGAGGACAAACACCTAGCTGAGGACACTGTGAGGAGACAGAGATACAAAGGTCCAACAGGGATGTAGACCAGCTGCTTCTCTGAAGACAGAGTGATGTCTCTGGGACACGTCCTGAATACTCCAGGAGGAGTAAAACGAATGATCATTGATCAATTAGGGAATATTTATTGATTGACTGGTTCTGATAATGAAATATAATGAAGTTTTTTTTATTTTAAACGTACATAAACAAAAAACAAAGAACAACATAAACTCCCACACCAGATCAGTCACACACACACAAACAAACGAGCATCGACATGCTTTCAACGTACAACACAAAATGCTGTCAAGTTTCCCAAAATCTCTTGACAGAACCCTTCAAGGTATATCTCATTTTTTCCAGGTGGATATGGCACATCACCTCTCTTATTCATTGTGCATATGCTGGGGGGCGTGGGTCCTTCCAGTTGCACAATATTAGCCTCAAGGCCAGGAGAGCCAAAGGCAATCATTCAACCACAATCACATCCTTCTCGCATTTGCTGAAGGACGTGTCCACAGAGAACATGAGTGGTGATGGGTGTACAGTTTTGCCACATATTCCAGAGAATAGATTGCCAAAAGGTCTGCAGTTTGGGACAGGTCCAGAATGTGTGCAGAAGTGTAGCTGGAGTTTGCAACAAGTGCATGCTGGGTCCAGATTGGCCTTGATCTTGGACACTTATCCTTGGACCAGTGCAGCCTGTGCACTACTTTGAATTAGATTACAGAAGGTTTTAGGCAAATTGAAGATGAGTAAATGTTCTTAACAGTCCTTCTCCAGATTGGGTCTGATAGGGGTTCCTCCAAGTCTGCTTCCCATTTCAGTTAGAGTCAGAGTCAGAGAGTCTTTATTGTCATTTGCACCGCATGTGGTACATGTGATGAAAACGAGATTATGTACACAGGGTCCCAGTTACATCCTACATCAAAAAGTGAGAGGAAAAACATTAATAACATCTAGGATCTGACTATGGAGGAACATCAACTAGAAATACACTAAGCACTAATGAAATAGAAAAACATCATTATAAACAGCAGCACGAACATGAGTCAGTATGAGCAGATGGTCACAGATGAACACAGAGGGAGTCCGAACTGGACTCGTGGTATGAACTGAGCAGTGTATACATTTTACTAAGGCACCCTTGATATCGGACCTACTCCAAAATCGTAGCCACAAAATGTTTAGATGGGTACAAAGGAAAACAATCACATTTCTCATTTAGAGGTGAAAGTTAAACCAACAACCTGTTTGTGCAGCTACAGGTTGAATAAACTTTAAACTAAAACCAGGTAAAGTTTTTCTGTAACTTTTTTAAATAAAAAAAAACGTTTTGTTTTCTTCCCCCATTTTTGACTTGTTATATTGGTTAAAGCTTCAGTATGTAGCTTTTTTTATGAACATATTTCTTCACTCTGTCACTACCTCCTGACAGACTGATGTTAGCCAGGTAATCTCTGAAAAAAAATAAAAAAAAATATTGTCCCCTTGCTTCTCCAGGTGGTAAATAAGCATTTCTAAAAAGAAAAGGTGACCCGCCATTTTCCAGCCAATAAAAACAGAGTTTGTAACCAGCCAATAAAAACAGAGCTTGAATTTGAATCAGCCAATAAAAACAGAGCTTGAATTTGAAATTCAACAGACCACAAGGGGGCAGAGCCACATATGGCTCTGAGGGGGAGGGATCAGAATGCTTTGCCTGTTGAAAATATTTCTAAGTTCTGCAGTTCTACAGAAACTGCATACTGAACCTTTAATGTTTGATTTCCTGATCATGTTAATTAATTATCTGTCTTAATGATAGTCTGTTTAGATTTAGAGCTTTGAAATGAGCATTTCTCCAAACATCTGATTCTTTCAGGTTGTTCTTTTTACTGCATTCTTCTCCTGTGTGCCTTTTTCAGGAAATGTGTTGAGGTCTGAGTAAACGCTTGACAGTGTAGCCGAATGTAAATACGATTTTTAACAATTAGTTTGGTTAGTAATCTACTGACAGCTGCTAACATCTGTAAAGACGTTTTGAGTTACATCTGCTGTCTGTCAAAAGACTGTGATTTATGTCACATGACTGTAGTCTGTGTCTCATGACTCGAGTAGGACCTGGATGACTCTGCAGTCTCTGTCACATGACTTCAGTCGGTCACATCACATGACTCTGCATGACGCTGCAGTCTGTGTCACATGACTGGCTGCAGTTGGTCACATCACATGAATCTGCAGTCTGTGTCACATGACTGCAGTCTGTCACATCACATGACTCTGCAGTCTGTGTCACATGACTCTGCAGTCTGTGTCACATGACTGCAGTCTGTCACATCACATGACTCTGCAGTCTGTGTCACATGCTACAGTTGGTCACATCACATGAATCTGCAGTCTGTGTCACATGACTTTGCAGTCTGTGTCACATGACTCTGCAGTCTGTCACATCACATGACTCTGCAGTCTGTGTCACATGACTCTGCAGTCTGTGTCACATGACTGCAGTCAGTCACATGACTGCAGTCTGTTGCAGTCAGTCACATGACTCTGCAGTCTGTGTCATATGACTGCAGTCTGTGTCACATGACTGCAGTCAGTCACATGACTCTGCAGTTTCTGTCACATGACTGCAGTTGGTCACATCACATGACTCTGCAGTCTGTGTCACATGACTGGCTGCAGTTGGTCACATCACATGAATCTGCAGTCTGTGTCACATGGCTGCAATTGGTCACATCACATGAATCTGCAGTCTGTGTCACATGACTGCAGTCTGTCACATCACATGACTCTGCAGTCTGTGTCACATGACTCTGCAGTCTGTGTCACATGACTGCAGTCTGTCACATCACATGACTCTGCAGTCTGTGTCACATGACTCTGCAGTCTGTGTCACATGACTGCAGTCAGTCACATGACTGCAGTCTGTTGCAGTCAGTCACATGACTCTGCAGTCTGTGTCATATGACTGCAGTCTGTGTCACATGACTGCAGTCAGTCACATGACTCTGCAGTTTCTGTCACATGACTGCAGTTGGTCACATCACATGACTCTGCAGTCTGTGTCACATGACTGGCTGCAGTTGGTCACATCACATGAATCTGCAGTCTGTGTCACATGGCTGCAATTGGTCACATCACATGAATCTGCAGTCTGTGTCACATGACTGCAGTCTGTCACATCACATGACTCTGCAGTCTGTGTCACATGACTCTGCAGTCTGTGTCACATGACTGCAGTCTGTCACATCACATGACTCTGCAGTCTGTGTCACACGACTCTGCAGTCTGTGTCACATGACTACAGTTGGTCACATCACATGAATCTGCAGTCTGTGTTACATGACTTTGCAGTCTGTGTCACATGACTCTGCAGTCTGTCACATCACATGACTGCAGTCTGTGTCACATGACTCTGCAGTCTGTGTCACATGACTGCAGTCAGTCACATGACTGCAGTCTGTTGCAGTCAGTCACATGACTGCAGTCTGTGTCACATGACTCTGCAGTCTGTGTCACATGACTGCAGTCAGTCACATGACTCTGCAGTTTCTGTCACATGACTGCAGTTGGTCAATCACATGACTGCAGTCGGTCACATGACTCTGCAGTCTGTGTCACATGACTGCAGTCGGTCACATGAGTCATGACTATGCAGTTTCTGTCACATGACTGCAGTTGGTCACATCACATGACTGTAGTCGGTCACATGACTCTGCATTCGGTCACATGACTGCAGTCTGTGTCACATGACTGCAGTCGGTCACATCGCATGACTCTGCAGTTTCTGTCACATGACTGCAGTGGTCAATCACATGACTCTGCAGTTGGTCACAGGACTCTGCAGTCTGTATCACATGACTGCAGTCTGTCACATCACATAACTCTGCAGTCTACGTCACATGACTGCAGTCTGTCACATCTCATGACTCTGCAGTTTCTTCACATGACTGCAGTGGTCACATCACATGACTCTGCAGTCGGTCACATGACTCTGCAGTCTATGTCACATGACTGCAGTCGGTCACATGACTCTGCAGTCTGCGTCACATGACTGCAGTCCGTCACATGACTCTGCAGTCTGTGTCACATGACTGCTGTCGGTCACATCACATGACTCTGCAGTCGTCACATGACTCTGCAGTCTGCGTCACATGACTGCAGTTGGTCATATCACATGACACTGCAGTCGGTCACATGACTCTGCAGTCTGCGTCACATGACTGCAGTCTGTCACATCACATAACTCTGCAGTTTCTCACTGCAGTGGTCACATCACATGACTCTGCAGTCTGCGTCACATGACTCTGTAGTCTGTGTCACATGACTGCAGTCGGTCACATCACATGACTCTGCAGACGTCACATGACTCTGCAGTCTGCGTCACATGACTGCAGTCGGTCACATCACATGACTCTGCAGTCGGTCATATGACTCTGCAGTCTGCGTCACATGACTGTAGTTGGTCACATCACATGACTTTGCAGTCAGTCACATGACTCTGCAGTCTGTGTCACATGACTGCAGTCTGTCACATCACATGACTCTGCATGACTCTGCAGTCTGTGTCACATGACTGCAGTTGGTCACATCACATGACTCTGCATGACTCTACAGTTTCTGTCATATGACTGCAGCCGTCACATCACATGACTGCAGTCAGTCACATGACTGCAGTCGGTCACATGACTGCAGTCGGTCACATGACTCTGCAGTCGGTCACATGACTGCAGTTGACTGCAGTTGGTCACATGACTCCAGTCCGTCAATGACTCTGCAGTCGGTCACATGACTACAGTTGGTCACATGACTCCAGTCCGTCAATGACTCTGCAGTCGGTCACATGACTCCAGTCGGTCACATGACTCTGCAGTCGGTCACATGACTGCAGTCAGTCACATGAATGCAGTTGGTCACATGACTGTAGTTGGTCACATGACTGTAGTCAGTCACATGACTCTGTAGTCGGTCACATGACTGCAGTCGGTCACATGACTGCAGTCGGTCACATGACTGCAGTTGGTCATATCACAAGACACTGCAGTCGGTCACATGACTCTGCAGTCTGTGTCACATGACTCTGCAGTCGGTCACATCACATAACTCTGCAGTTTCTGTCACATGACTGCAGTGGTCACATCACATGACTCTGCAGTCTGCGTCACAGGACTCTGCAGTCTACGTCACATGACTGCAGTCGGTCACATCACATGACTCTGCAGTCGGTCACATAACTCTGCAGTCTGTGTCACATGGCTGCCATCGGTCACATCACATGACTCTGCAGTCGTCACATGACTCTGCAGTCTGCGTCACATGACTGCAGTCGGTCACATCACATGACTCTGCAGTCGGTCATATGACTCTGGAGTCTGCGTCACATGACTGTAGTTGGTCACATCACATGACTCTGCAGTCGGTCACATGTCTCTGCAGTCTGTGTCACATGACTGCAGTCTGTCACATCACATGACTCTGCATGACTCTGCAGTCTGTGTCACATGACTGCAGTTGGTCACATCACATGACTCTGCATGACTCTACAGTTTCTGTCATACGACTGCAGCCATCACATCACATGACTGCAGTCAGTCACATGACTGCAGTCGGTCACATGACTGCAGTCGGTCACATGACTCTGCAGTCGGTCACATGACTGCAGTTGGTCACATGACTCCAGTCCGTCACATGACTCTGTAGTCGGTCACATGACTCTGCAGTCGGTCACATGACTGCAGTCAGTCACATGACTGCAGTTGGTCACATGACTGTAGTTGGTCACATGACTGTAGTCAGTCACATGACTCTGTAGTCGGTCACATGACTGCAGTCACATGACTCTGCAGTTTCTGTCACATGACTACAGCCATCACATCACATGACTGCAGTCGGTCACATGACTGTAGTCGGTCACATGACTGCAGTCGGTCACATGACTCTGCAGTCGTCACATGACAGCAGTCAGTCACATGACTGCAGTCGGTCACATGACTACAGTCGGTCACATGACTCTGCAGTCGGTCACATGACTCTGCAGTCGGTCACATGAGTTGGTCACATGACTGTAGTTGGTCACATGACTCTGCAGTAGGTCACATGACTCTGCAGTTGGTCACATGACTGCAGTTTCTATCACATGACTGCAGTTAGTCACATGACTGCAGTCGGTCACATGACAGCAGTCACATGATTGTAGTTGGTCACATGACACTGCAGTCAGTCACATGACTCTGCAGTCGGTCACATGACTCTGTAGTCAGTCACATCACTCTGCAGTCGGTCACATGACTGCAGTTTCTGTCACATGACTGCAGTCGGTCACATCACATGATTGCAGTTGGTCACATGACTGCAGTCGGTCACATTACTTTTGTAGTCAGTCACATGACTTTGCAGTCGGTCACATGACTCTGCAGTCGGTCACATGACTCTGCAGTTGGTCACATGACTGCAGTTTCTATCACATGACTGCAGTTAGTCACATGACTGCAGTCGGTCACATGACTGCAGTCACATGATTGTAGTTGGTCACATGACGCTGCAGTCAGTCACATGACTCTGCAGTCGGTCACATGACTCTGTAGCCAGTCACATGACTCTGCAGTCTGTCACATGACTGCAGTTTCTGTCACATGACTGCAGTCGGTCACATCACATGACTGCAGTTGGTCACATGACTGCAGTTGGTCACATGACTGCAGTTGGTCCATTACTTTTGCAGTCAGTCACATGACTTTGCAGTCGGTCACATGACTCTGCAGTCGGTCACATGATTCTGCAGTTGGTCACATGACTCTGCAGTCGTCACTTGACTGTGTCCAGTCTGCTGGAGTACTCACACTGTACTGGAACAGGTCTCAGACTGGGATGTTCTGAGTCGTACCAGCTGGGATATACATTTTAAGACACTACTGATCTGAAAACAGCCACTTTGTCCTGTTGATGTGATTGAAGCTGTATGTACCAACAATGTTCTAAACAAATACCCGATCAGTGATCAATAAAGGATTGATAATGCTGCTTGTATTAAACTCACACAGCTGGGTCTGATCTTGATGTGTGTTATTAACGGATAACAGATGTTTCTCCACCAATGTTTGTTACGGTTCCTGAATGTTAACAATCATCTCAGGGTTCCTGGACCTTATTGACCCTGGATGATATTGAGCTGCAAAGGGTGCAGTGGTCAGGATTGTTGCCTCGCAGAAAGAGGATCAGTGGTTTGATATTTTTCGTGGCACACAGGTGGGTTTCCTCCCACAAAACAAAAAAGAAGCAGGTGAACCCAGGACTCTACACTGAGCTCAGGTGTGAATGGTTCTTCATCTGTGATTCTGAACAGTTCTGGCGCCTCCTGCCACCTGCGTAATGTCACTGAAATTAGAAACATCTAAAAATGATGCAGAAAAACTGGTTCATGCATTTGTCATGTCTAGACTGGACTATTGCAATGGTTTATTATCTGGGTGTCCAACTACAGTACTTCTTTAAAAAGTCTTCAGTTGATCCAAAATGCTGTTGCCAGAGTCGAAGACGCAAGTTCAAAATGGCAAGACTCACCCAGCTGCATCGAGTCACTCATCAACCGTCCATCTGGATATAAGGCGTCCCTTCCTCAGCTCTTCCTGTTTGCCCGTTGCAAGTCTGGTCGCCTCCCTCCACCTCCCCGTCTCCACCCGGGGTTTCTGGTTCCTCGGTTCTCCCCTGTTCTTCGTCCCGACTGCGTCACCTGGGATTGTCCTGCTTGCCTCCGTCCTGCGACCGTGTCCGTTCCTGCTTCCTGCAACCCAGCCGGTCAAGGCAGATGGTCGCTCGTCCTGAGACTGGTTCTGCTGGAGGTTTCTTCCTCACGAGGGAGTTTTTCCTTCCCACTGTTGCTTTGTGCTTGCTCAGGATGGGTGTTCTGCGCTGGTGTTTGTCTCAGGGTTAACCGGAACCAACGACCGATGGATGAACAACATACACGTACCGGTGGGTTAAGTTGGATGACTACAATCCCCGACTTCGCCACCGGGTTCGGGTCCCGGGGGTGGGGGGAGATATCCATAATTTATCTCCCTATGCCGGACATTCAAGCTCTCAGCAATCCGGCATGCATGCCCTCCGCCGGGGCCCAAGCGCCAAAGAAACCCTAATCAATAAAACCTTTTAATTGTATTACTCTCTCTCTCGTTTTGTGAGTCTCTCCAGGTTGAACTGGAGTTACTGGGAGAGATCATATCTCTCTCCAGTTTTAGCTTCTCTCCATTGGCTCCGTGTCAAATCCAGAACTGAATTCAAAATCTTATTCTAACCTACAAAGCTCTCAACATCCTAGCTCCATCTTATATTACAGATCTTATAGTTCCTTATTTTACTAACAGAGCACTTCACTCTCAGTCTGCAGGTTTTTAAGGTTGTGGTTCCTAGAGTTTTCAAAAACAGAATGGGAGGAAGATCTTTCAGTTCTCAGGCTCCTCTCTTGTGGAACCAACTTCCAGTTTCTGTCCGTGAGGCTGACAGTATTTCTATCTTGACCTGCCATTGTGTATTTGTTCCTCTCAAACCCAGCCAGTCGAAGCAGATGGTCGCTTGTCCTGAACCTGGTTCTGCTAAAGGTTTCTTCCTCATGAGGGAGTTTTTCTTTTTCCACACTTCATGCTTGCTCAGTATGAGAGTTGTGATGGAGTTAAACTCATATCAGTCTTCTCCTCAGATAATGAATGTTATTAACTGATGTTTATATAAGAATGTTTCTGTTCAGTGCCTGAGACGACTTCTGCTGTGACTTGGCGTTCTATAAATAAACTGAATTGAATAAAAAACATTGAATCAAACCTGAAATAGAGAAAGGTCATCAGAGACTCTACTTCCTCAGACGGCTGAGACGAGCCGGTCTGAGAAGCCCAGTCCTCACCTCGTTCTACAGGTGTGCAGTGGAGAGCGTCCTGTGCTCCAGCATCAACGTGTGGCATGGAGGCTGCACAGTTGCAGAGAGAAAAGCTCTGCAGAGAGTGGTGAAGGCTGCACAGAAGTCTGTGGGAGTCAGTCTCCCCACCATCACAGACATTTACACCTCCAGATGCAGAAAAAGAGCCACCTGCATCATGAAAGACCTCACTCACCCAGCACACTCACTCTTTGCACCACTCCCCTCGGGACGGAGGTTGAGGAGCATCAAATGTAGAACCACTAGACTGAGAAACAGCTTCTACCCTGAGGCTGTCAGACTCATGAATAAATAAATAATAAGAATAAACACTGCAAAATGTCACATCATGTTGATACTGATCTGTTTCTTGTTGCTGCGTTCATCTGTGACCATCTGCTCATGTTCGTGCTGCTGTTTATAATGATGTTTTTCTACTACATTAGGGCTTAGTGTATTACTAGCTGATGTGATGTCTCTCTTAGTTAATCCTAGATGTTATTATTGTATTTCTCTTGCATTTGTTGTTGGATGTAACTGGGACCCTGTGTACATAATCTCGTTTTCAACACATGTACTACATGCGGTGCAAATGACAATAAATTCTCTCTGACTCTCTCTGACTCTGAAATCAGCTTCTGACAGACAAGCTGATGAAATGCAAGAATGATTTTTGTTCTCCACAGTTTAATAAACTCCTCTGCAGATGAAGTAAAACGTGACAGCAGCCCATGAACACATCACAACAGTTTGATGAGGTGTCAGGAGAGAAGCTTCACTCACTGCCCTCTCTGCCTG
>JBBPBX010006490.1:40696-59775 GCA_038048925.1 Garcialebias charrua | reverse complement strand
ACTGGAAAGATCATAGGCAAAAGGTAAATAATCACAAGGCTTAGAGATTCACAAAGGGCTAGGAACACGAACCACAGGCAGGGTAACATCCTATATTCCTTAATGTCAAAGTATCTGGATTCATTGAACATCTAACCTCTCCATCAATCTGGTTTCAGGAAACAACACAGCACAACGACTGCTTCACTAAAAGTTTTTAATTATGTTGTTGAAGCATTGGATGCTAAGGATTATTGTGTTGCACTTTTCTTAGACCTGTCTAAATCTTTTCATACTGTGGATCATAACATCTTTCGTCATAAGCTCTCAGAAATTGGTTTCTCAGATCACACCATTGGTTGGTTCCCAATCTTTCAGATCAGAGACAATGTGTTCAACGAAATGGTATTTCCTGCGGTTGTTTAACAGTCAACAATGGTGTACCACAAGGCTCAGATTTAGGACATACCCGCTTTACAATCTACATAGGTAATGTAGGTCAGAGCATCCCTGATGTATCCTTACATGTCTATGCTGATGACACAGTTGTTTATTGTCGAGCTAAAACAGTTGCTAAGGCTTTCCAGGTTTCGCAATCCATTTTCAACATCATCCAGTCAGATTTGTTCCACCTCAAACTTGTCCTAAACACCGACAAAACCAAAGGAATGTTTTTTTCAAACAGGAAGTTGGTCCCATCAGTTCTTCCTCTGATTTTATCCTCAAATGGCGTCCCTATTGAGTTTGTCGATTCCTACAAATATTTGGGTATCTTGGTCAATTCACATCTCTCTTTTAAACTTCACATGGAAAACCTAGTAAAGAAACTGAAAGTTAAACTGGGTTTCTTTTTCAGAAACAGATCCTGTTTAACTCTGAATGTTAGGAAACACCTTGTAACTGCGACTTACCGGTACCTTCCCTCCATTGACTACACTACAGTGATATTATTTAGATGAATGCTCCTACAAGCACCCTGCGGATGTTGGATGTTGTCTATCATGGTTGTCTATCATGATGTTGTCTAAGAGCTTTACGATCTGCCTGTCAACACCTGCTGGAGGTGCCTCGCTCAAGCTACAAACCGGGAGACCGGTCATTTTCTGTTGCCGGCCCAAAAGCCTGGAACAGTCTCCCCCTTGAGCTGCGTGCCACCTCTGATCTGACTCTGTTTAAAACCAGACTGAAGACCCACTTGTTCAAAAAAGCTTTCAGTGTGTAACTTTTATTACTTTTGGTATTTTAGTATGTAGCATTTTTATTTCCATTGCCTTCTTTTATTGCTGTTGTTTCTTATTCTATTTTCATTGATTTATTGTTCCAGTTTATTCATCTTTTTATCCTGTTAATGCAAGGCATTGTAGGAAGGTGCTATACAAATAAAGTTTATTATTATTATTATGGTGCACTAAGATTCATAACTGGCTGTGATCATCATACCCACCACTACAACCTGTATTCACTGGTTAACTGGACATCATTAACTTCACGCAGACTTTTCCACTGGTACATTTTGATCTTTAAATCATTTTTTGGTCTGTTTCCTTCATACATCTCCTACATGTCACTGAGTGAGTGCATCTACAACGTGCACTCTCAGGACATTCTTACGCCAAATTTACACTACATGCGTTCCGGCTCCGCACCGCTCCGCTCCGCAGGTCGCAGCTGAGCGTTTCAAGTCCAGTTTACACTACCTCCGCTCCGCTCCGGTCCGCCTGGATGCGCCGCTCCGAGACGCATGCGCGGGAATTGCGAGATCGCGCGATAAATCAAGTGATAAATAAGGAAGTCAGAACAAAACAATTCATTCGGTGGAAGAAGGAGAACAACAGTAGAGACTGGCGTAGTCATAAATGATAGTTTGACAGCATTTTTGTACAAATAAATCCGTATAGAGCTAGGATTAGTCCGCCCGTGGTGATTTTATTTTGTAAATACGGATGTTGTGCTCGTTCCTTTTCCTGTTGGTGCGATGTAATCTTTAAAAGTTGACTCCGGCACAGCTCCGGTGTCCGGCAGAAATAGGATCTGTTCTAATTTTGACGGACTGCCGTCCGCTCGCCGCCGCTCGCCGCCGCCGTGTGGAGCCAGTGTAAACGCTCTCATTGAATTAACTTTCTTGTCTTGAACCACTTTGGACATGTCTGCCTGCCTGGGAGGAGTCGACGAGGGACACGCCCCCAGAAACCATCTTGGCTACAGCAAACTGGTTGGTCCACATAAGTTGCTTACTTGGTGGGTTAACTTCAGTGTGCTTTGGACTACTCTGACTGAGGAAGCCCTCTGGAGTGAGGGTGAAACGTTTCTGCTAAAAAGAAACTGTCCAGATGAACTGATTGAGAATGAGCGGATTTGATACCTGGACTATTGAGAATTAACTTTCTTGTCTCATTGATTATAATGGGTGCGTATTTGCTACGGAGGTCGGACCGGAGCGGGGCGGAGCCGGAACGCATGTAGTGTAAATTTGGCGTTACCTGCAGTGTTCCCTCAGTGAGGACTGAACTAGGCCAAAGGGCCTTCTCCTACTCCGTTTCTGTTTCCTGGAATATCTTACAAACAGATCTGAAGCTCTCAACCTTGACCTCTCTAAGTGGCTTCAAACATCTGTTTAGTTTCTGGCAAAACTCAACACAGTCACAGACATGTTCCTGTTTTTAGTATTCTATTCTACACCGCCTTACAATCTAATTGTTTTTTTCACTACTTTTCCTTTTAATTATCCTTTTAATTACCATTCTTCTTTCACCTGTAAAAAAAAAAAACTAACTTTGTACAGTACGCATCTTTATGATTGTCTATTGTTGTCATCACTCTTTGTTAAAATCAATGTTTCTCTTGTAAATGAGTCCCAGAGGCTCAGTGGGATTAACCTGCTTAAATAAAGGTTGAATGAATGAAAAAAACAACTCAGTGTGGAAGAAGAGTCATCAACTGCCTTTTATCCTGAAGCCTCATCAGAATACATTGTCAGCAGATGTGGAAGTATGGTGCCCTCTGGTGACAAAAGACAGGCATGGAACAAGATGTAGCAAAGTTTGACTCCAAACAAGAAGTTATGAATATAAATCCAATGCTTACTTTTTGAGAATTTGATAAAAATACATCAAGTACTTCATTCAGTTTTTGCTAAGTCAACAGACCAACACAGAGACACTGAAAAACTTTACCGCCCATTCACTTTCAACAGCAGGCAATAAAAATGCAAAGATTTGATCAGGAACATCATGAGGTGGGACATCTCTAAATTTAAAGTCTTATAATATGCCTAAAAAAAAAAAAAGTGTGTCAAAGATTTAGTCAAAGGCTTAGATTTTGTGCTGACTGTGCAACAGATACAAGCTCTGTTGATGGTGTTTCATATTAGAAAAACCTAAATAAATTTCTCTAGTCTAGCTAAAAAAAAATCACTTCTCTAGACTTCCAAACCTCTGCTTCACTTTGTGCCCACTTGATGGAAAACTGATGATTCAGCAGGGTGGGGAGGACTGGAGAGCAGAGGGCCAGTCATGCACAGATGTCTTGTAAATAAACACCAACACACAGCAACAAGTGCACAAACAAACAAAGACAAACAAAACCTGGACTCAATTTCATCTCAGGCTTTTGCCTGATTTAGTAACGTTTAATCTGTAAATTTTGCTTTACTCTTCCTCCTTTGAGTCAAAGATTATTTGTGGTCATTAGTATCATAGCAACACTGGAAAGCCCCTGAATCAAAGGTTGTGGATTTCCTCTAAATGGCTCTGCTTCATTCTTTTCTGGCAAACTTCATGAGAACCAGAGACTGGAGCTGAGTATTATCTTCCACTGACCCTGTCTGACATATGTAACCATGAGAGAGTTTTTTTTGTTGTAACTATCAGCTACCTTTATAATCCACCCTCAGAGGATCTGAAGAGGACAATGTGGCCCTTAATACAGTATGTTGGTTTTAAATAATTGTTGGCCAATCTGCTGTATAAATATTAATAATAATAACAATAATCCCTGTTTACCTCACAGACAGTTCTTCTTGTACCTAAGCATGTACTGAAGATAGATTCAAACCCAGAACAGAACAGTTCTCACCACATTGTTTAATAGGAAGAGTTTTGAGAAATGCAAAGAAATAGGACCAACAAACGCCTCAGGCTAAATGACTGATTTCTGCCCAACTTCTCATGCAAGTCACGAGCAGCTATCACCAACATGTTGGACATAGAATCCTCCCACATTTTGGTAATTTTTGACATGACCATAAAACCTCTGTAGGGATGCATCCAGGGAGCATATGTACAAGATGCCTGAACCACCTCAACTGGCTCCTCTTGATGTGCTCTACTCCAAGTCTCGCCCAGATAATTAAACTTCTCACTTGATCTCTAATGGAGGGGCCTGCTACCCAGTGAAGAAAACTAATTTTGACCACCAGTGTCTTCGATCTCGTTTTTCAGTCCCCATCCAAAGTTTGTGACCATGGGTCAGAACATAGACTGACAACAGAGAACAGAAACAGAGAACTTCGCCTTGCAGCTCAGTTCCTTGGAGCAATACAGTCTGCAATACCGTGTAAGCCACACCAGTCTGCCTGTCAATCTCTTGCTCCGTTCTTTCTTCACTTGTGAACAAAACCCACAATAGTTAAACTCATCCACTTGAAGCAGAACCTTGCTCCCATTCTGGAGAGGGCAATAAACACTTTTCCGACCAAGTACCATGACCTACGAATTTGTTGGTGCTGAACCTCATCCCAGCCATGTCACATCTGCAAACAACGTCATTGAGAGCTGAAGATCACACTAGTCATTCAACCTTTATTTAGACAGATAAGTCACATCGAGCCTAGAATACTCATTTACAAGTGAGATCTGCTTAGACAGACATGAAGTAATGAAACTGGACACATTAGGAAAACTATGATGATGCCAACAGTACCACATCATCTGCTAATGTCTGTACTCTGCAAGATCCTCCATCTTCGCTGTGTCTGTACTTTATATGTTCTGACTGGAAAAGGTACCTCTTGTAAACTTGCTCAATGAGGCTAGCCTGTATAAACAAAAGTTGAATGAATGAAAAATGGAAAAGCTGAAATCCCGAGGCCACAAAACCAGACTCCTTCCACCCCCTGGCTGCACTGAAAAATGATGTCCGTAAAAGTTTTGAACAGAATCTGTGACAATGGACAGTCAAAAGTCAAAGTCAACTTTATTGTCAAAACTGCAATATGTACAGGACACATACACAGGATTGAAATTGCATTTCTCTCTGTCCCTCGGTGCAACAGTAAACATTTAAACACTAAAACACTAAAACATTTAATAAACATAAGCATAAAATGAAATAATAAAAGTGTAATACTGTCCTGAGTTTTTGCATAGTAGTTTTTGCATAGTAGTAGTATGAAAGTATGAAAAGTTACACCAACACTAAAACACTAAACATTTAATAAACATAAGCATAAAATGAAATAACAAAAGTGTAATACTGTCCTGAGTTTTTTGCATAGTAGTATAAAAGTGTAAAAAGTATATCTATAAAATAAAATGAAAGTTCTGGCATTGACATTTGTAATAGAGTGACAAAGCAGCATATGAAGTTTATGTACACAGTATATGTATGAGGTAGTTGATATTGGTATAGAGGTAAAGTGGCATATGCAATAAGGCTAGAAAATATATATATATCAGCAGTAGTGTAGATATAAAAAGTAGTGTAAATGTAAACAGTAGTAATAAATGTAAACAGTAGTATTGAATGAAAACAGTAGTAATAAATGTAAACAGTGAATGTAAACAGTAGTATGACTATAGGCAGTAATGTAATACAAACATTAGTGCAAATATAAGAAGTAGTGCAAACTGAATGAGCACATGACCGTGAGTTGAGTGAATAACCCGTTTTGATGACACAGAGTCCAGTGTTAAAATCTTTGTGTTATGTGGTGGTGTGTGAAAGTTTTTTTGTGATTAAGGCAGTACAAGTGGGAGGGAGGGCAGAGAGTTTAGCATCCGGACTGCCTGATACAGCCTCCTGCATATTACACCTCCAGATGCAGAAAAAGAGCCACCTGCATCATGAAAGACCTCACTCACCCAGCACACTCACTCTTTGCACCACTCCCCTCGGGACGGAGGTTGAGGAGCATCAAATGTAGAACCACTAGACTGAGGAACAGCTTCTACCCTGAGGCTGTCAGACTCATGAATAAATAAATAATAAGAATAAACACTGCAAAATGTCACATCATGCTGATGCTGATCTGTTTCTTGTTGCTGCGTTCATCTGTGACCATCTGCTCATGTTCGTGCTGCTGTTTATAATGATGTTTTTCTACTACATTAGGGCTTAGTGTATTACTAGCTGATGTCTCTCTTAGTTAATCCTAGATGTTATTATTGTTTTTCTCTTGCATTTGTTGTTGGATGTAACTGGGACCCTGTGTACATAATCTCGTTTTCAACACATGTACTACATGCGGTGCAAATGACAATAAATTCTCTCTGACTCTGACTCTCTGACTCTGATGAACAGAGCTGTCATTTAGTCTGCTGGTTCGAGCCTGGACACTTCTCAGTCTCCTCCCTGAAGGCAACAGGCTGAAGCAGCTGTGTAGTGGGTGTGTGGGATCACCTGCCATGCAGAGGGCTTTCCGAGTGAGGCGGTTGCTGTGTAAGTCCTGTAGTAAGGGGAAGGAGGTGCCGACAATCTTCTCAGCTGCTCTCATGATGCGCTGGAGGCTCTTGCGGCAGGATTCAGTACATGCACCAGTCCTGGTGGAGTCCAACTCTCCCCATGAAGGGTCAACTTACTGCCAGCAATGTAAACCAGATTTGTACTGTTTGTATGAAGGATTAAATGACCCATAGCATCAAACACCAATCTTATACTCACGACCACCTCCCACAGTGTACCTGGTAACAAGGTCGAAGTTCACAAAACACGTGTAGACTGGTTGGAGAAACTCCTATGCCCCCCTCCACGGCAGGTATTGAAACTGAATTGTTTTGCCTGAATCAAAGGTTCAACCATTGATTGAACCCTCCTCTCCAGCACCCCTGAATAGACCTTACTGGGAAAACTAAGGAGTGGGATTCCCCTGTAACTGTAACAAACTCTCCAATCCCCCATTTTGAAAAGGGGTACCACAACTTCAGTCTGCCAATCCAGTGGTACTGCCATTGACGTCCACACTTTTTCAATAAAAATTTAAGCTAGCAGTCGAAGCACAGCAATAAACTATGGTCTTTGTTGCCCATAAAATTAATAAAATAGCCACTATATGAACCACTTCCATTTCAGTACAGTTTGTCATAAAATAAACAATGATTTCATAATCTCATAATTTTATCAGAGACTGAGCACATTATATTAACTCTAACTTTGAGGTGGCAGCAATAGCTAGTATTAGGTCAATATTGTGGCCATGTAATTCTGAGGATACATATGATTTTTTATGGTGGCAAAAATACCCAAATAAATCTCTGTCAATTACTGTGTCGTGTATTAAACAATTGAGAGTGGTATAACATGTTGACAACAGTGGACCACTTGAATAAAACAACCAACTGTCCAAATACAGGAAGGAGAACAGACTTTAATTTACTTTCAGTGACAACTTACAAATTATATTGCTGTTCCCTTATCAGTCAGGTCTCTCGGTGCAACACTATTGCTATAGGAATTGCGTCCCCGCGCAATTACCTGAAGGAATACATTCACGCCTTTACGGCAGGGGGCGTCAGCGTCACCCCAGAGACCCCGCCCTCTGGGTACTTAAGACGCGGACGACCATCCTACTTTCTCTTTTTGCCCTTCACCTCGCTTAAACCTGAACTTCGTGGGACTTCTCTGTTGTCACATCGCTTGACCAGAGGTGAGCTTGCTCCCTACGCTGAGCGTACAGAGAAATTTCCTGTGTGTTGCTGGGCTGGCAAAAGCTAGTCCAGCACATTTTTCCTTAACACCAAAGTTTTTCTTCTTTTCTCTCCGCAGACTGCTTCACTTGACGGCGCTAACTGCGTCACATCGCTACCCTACTAAAATTCGTAGCAGGCTAGCCAGCGAAATCGACGCGACGGAGGAGACGTCTCGGACAAGGATTTTAAGAAAACTTGCTTATTTTTCTTGGACATGGCTCCCGAGAAAGGAAAGCAAAAGCCAAGATTTACGAAAAAGGCTAGCAGGGCGGCGAGCCCCAGCTCGCGCGCCTGCCACAGCGGCTGCAGTTTTTCCCTTTCGGCGACAGACACCCACGAGGCCTGTCCTGTCTGCCTGGGCATGCTGCAGACAAAAATGGTGTTGGATGCACCCGACTCTTACCCACACTGCAGCCATATGCTGGAGGCGGTGAGGAGACAACGGGTAGACTTTGTGGCCAAAGCAATGGACGCAGCTGCGGCGCCAACAGACCCGGACCTCACAGAAGCCTTCACTCCCACGCCGGAGCTCGAGAGCATGAATTTGGAAGACAGTACTCGGGTTGAATGGGGCGAAAGCCCAGATGTGGCGGCTCCAATCGGAGACTCGACAGCCGAGTTTGACACTCGAGGCATGATGAACGTGGATGAGATCTCGCTAACAGCCTCAGGTGAAATTTCTGGTGATGAAGCCGACAACGAGTATGAAGGAGAGGAGGAGGACCTCTCACACAACCCGGCGCCAGTGATGCCGGAGACAGACACCTCCATCCCTGCTCTGTTCGACTTGTGCCGCAGAGCGGCGGACGCACTACATATCCCTTGGCCAGAATCTCCACCTCGCCAACAGGTCACGAGGTTGGCAGGAAATTATTTTTATGCCAAACAACAGTCCACAACAAGGCACAGGATGCCCATCTTCCCGGATTTCCTCACAGAACTTACTCGTACCTGGGCTGAACCCAGAGCTCCCATGCTGCTTCCGCTCTCACAGTTCCTAGACGTGGCTGGAATGGAGGCAGTAGGAATAGCTAACGTGCTACAAATGGAGGACACGCTCGTATCTCACCTGGCCCCCAGATCTTCTGGAACAAAACCAACTTTGCCCAGTAAGGCCTGTCGAGCCTTAGCTATACAGCTCGAGAAGTGCTACAGAGCTCAGGGCCTCGTGGCACGCGCCATGAATGTATCCACGATGATGCAGGCGTACCTGGCAGAAAAGCTGTAGGAGCTCCAGGTGACGACAGACAAACATGCTGCCACAGAGGTGCTAGAAGAAGCCTGCAGGGCCACAGACTTTGTGCTTCGCATGATGGGGACAGCAGCCATTGTACAAGGCAGGCGTATGGTTGAGGTGGTCATTGCACAACGTCATCTGTGGATGACTCTGACGGACCTCCCGGAAGGTCAGCAGGTCCATTTTCTGCACCGCTCGATAGAGCCGACAGGACTCTTCGGGAGAGCCCTGGACCGGATACAGACCAGGCTGGAGCAGAGGCGTAAACAGGCTGAGGCCCTCCGGGAGGGCATGCCGAGGAGGGCTTTTGCGTAGAGTAGGAACAGATTGTCCCCTGCCAGGCGGTCCAACAAAGGACCTCTTCGGTAGTGCATTAAAAGAATAACCGAGTTTTCGACAGGTCGAGTGCTTTGACTTCTATCGAGGCTTTTTTGTCCAACTCGGGTACCCGTAGTGACGTCATCACGTGATAAAAACAGAGCGCGCGGTAGCTTTTAGCTTTTAGTAGACGCTACAAAATGGATTCCTTTGTGCGCACGGATCTATGAAGCTGGTCCAGTCTTGTCAAAAAGGTAAAACAGTTTATAATTTTATAAATTGCGCCACTCATTGAAACATCCTGTTGACGTTCTTTGCTTCAACACCGTAGTAGATTGTTGTGACAGCAGAGGGCAGTGTTTTATTGCAGGTCCCATATATAACACGGTTGAAACGGCTTCATCTCTCGTTTCACAAACAAAAAAACAAATATTCATCTCTCTAGAGCTATTAAAAATCTATAAACACAATCTCTAAAAGTAAACCTAAATTGCACAGCTGCAGGCGGTGGTACGGTGTGGCTGTGGCCCAATTTGTTTTTTAAGTTTCGGTTTTCATCGTCTTATACTTTCACTTTTAATATTATTAATATAACTAATAGTTTTGTTTTTCCTGTGACTTATGTGCAGTATGATAAATGATAGGAGCATAATAAATGCTCCCAATGCTTTGTTGGTCTTTTTTTTATTTTTGTAAAGACGTTTTTAGGCATTTATATTTATTTATTTATTTTGCATCGTAAGACACTGTGACGTCATCGGCTACTCGAGCGTCGTTCGAGTTTTTTTATGTTAATGTCAAGGTTAAAAATTATGTACTCGTTCAACCCCTACTCTTCGGTGAGTTGTGATGCAAGACAGAAGCGAGCCTTACGAAACAGGCCCTCTGCTCAGTTCTGCTGGCTCGTCCGCCCAAGTGGTACGGGAGCCAAAGCTAACATGCCCAGACTTAATTTGTAAGAGAATACAAAAAGCTGGTGACTTTACTGTATGCACAAAACATGAATGTTCTGATGTATGTGAAATAAAGTCAAAAGGTTGTTGCACAAAACACAAAATAAAAATTCAAAGAACAGTTTCGCCCTGTTTCTTGACTCAAAAAAAAAAAGTGTGTTCAACAACAACACAGCTCCCCTCTGATAACTATCGCTATGAAGGGTGGGGACTGCCACCCCCACTCCCTCGTGGTCCACGGGGTGCTAGATCAGAGCAATAAACCCCAGCAGGTTGACCCGAGACTGTCTGTAGCAAACAGACAGGCGTCTGCGAGCAGGTAAACCGGCTCTCACGAGACCAGGTGAGGGGGGTCAAACATTTACCTACCCTCTCCGCCGGAACTCGGAGGGCCGACAATACACAAATCCCCCAAACTCGCAACACGTCCGCATGCCGGGGCGTGCCGACAGAACATGGTGGCCATGACAATGTACCGTCATGGCCCCAAACGCACTTCAGCGGATGACAGCACTGAGCCACGGGGGGGCTACAACAGGAGCCTGCAAGCCCGGGCCAGACTCACAGGCTGACAAAAGGGACAACAATAATGCTGCAGGAATTGTAAATAAATGTTGTTACAAAACAGGAAATGCACCTGGGCCGAATCAGATACTTCTTCCTCGTGCCCGAGAAAACCTGGACCTAATGAAATCGTCCAGGTTTGTAGGTGCTGAGCAGAAAAATGATAATCGTCCAAATTTAGGCCATCAAACTGGAACTGGCTTTTCATCCTGTAAAACCAGCAGTCCATGCACGACCAGTGAACCTGCAGTGTGTAACCAAGCTCATCGCACTAGTCCAGCTGTGCTCCCCTCGTCAGGGGTTTTCAGCTCAGTCGTATTATTGCAAAAACGCGCCCGGATTACTGTATTTCTGGACGTATGGGTCACCACCACTTTGGTCAAAACACACCCGTAGGGGAAACGTGCCTGACACAGCTCCCTGGAGTCAAAGCCAGCTGCAGAGCAATGGTGGAGCCGGAGGCTTGTGAACCAGACCCGGTCACAGAGCGACCTGGAATCCGGAGATCTGTTTGTATACAAAACTTGCACGCCCTACGTGCTGTGCCTCTCATTAAACGGAGCAAAAGCAGACGTTCTGGCCCACGGCTGGCCAGCAGAGGCAATGCATTGCACCTCTCCCCCGGCACCCCCAGTGCAAGTGGCGTAGGAGCACACTTGCAAGAAGGTTTCCTCCCTAATATTGTTGGCCCCCAGGGGGTCACAGGGCCCATGGCCCTCTGAGGTGTACTTAATTCTTGAACATGGACAACCGCTCCTCTTCAGGGGCCTGTTGTCTCGACCACAAGAACAGCCTCTCTACTTACGCCCAGGACTGTGACAAATTTCAGCTTGGATGCTGAGAGGAAAAAACTGATGGCCTCAGGCCTCCCCAGCAACGTGGTAAACACAATCCAGGGAGCAAGAGCAATGTCAACATAGACTCTCTATGCTCGTAAATGGTGTGTTTTTGAAGCTTGGTGCATGGAAAGAAATATTGTTCCTTATTCCTGTGACCTGGTCCAGCTTCTTACCTTTCTGCAGGAACTGCTAGAGAAAGGCCACTCTTTTTCCACAATTAAGGTGTTTTTATCAGCCATCTTGGCATGCCACAAAGGTTGGGGGGGGAAGACATCTGGTGCACACCCTCTCATGATAAGGTTCATGAAGGGTGTATTGAGGAAGAGACCTCCCAGCAGGACTTTGACCCCTGAGTGGGATCTCCAATTGGACCTGAGTGCTCTCTGTGAGCCCTCATTCGAACCATTTGCAATATTAAGATAGAGTTGCTATCTTACAAGACCGCTTTGCTCCTTTCTCTTTGCTCGGCAAAACATGTGGGTGACATCCACGCTCTGTCGGTGCACACTCTGTGAGCAAAGTTTTCCCCTGACGGGTCAAAGGTCACCCTACGGCCTAATCCTGCATATGTCCCAAAGGTTCTGACTTTGACTCCCAGAAGTCTGGACTTTGAACTCTCTTCATTTCCTCCTGCTCCTGTCCTCACTGAGGAAAAGAGGAGGCTGAGAGCACTCTGTCCCGTTAGGGCTTTGAGTGCTTACATTGAAAAAACAGCTGATTGGAGGAAAACAAACCAATTGTTTGTATGTTTTGCCGTCTCGGCTACGGGCAAGGCCCTGTCAAAGCAGTGCCTCTCACACTGGGTGATTGAAGCCATTAAAAGGGCATACAGTAGCAGAGGTCAACAGGTACCCTCTGGTGTCCATGCCCACTCTACTTGAGGTTTGGCTGCCTCGTGGTCACTGTTCAAGTGTGTACCAGTTGCAGACATCTGTGCAGCTGCTAACTGGAGCTCAACAAACACGTTTGCAAAACATTACAATTTGGACATTACTGCGTGTGACGTCACTCAGGCTGTCCTCTCTAACACACAGTAGAGAGCGGCCGAGAGATGCCTAATGTATAAAGGCAGAAGTTCTCACAAGCATGCATTTTACTGAGCATTTCAAGGGCGTCAATGAATTACATTCCCATTGCACCGAGAGACCTGACTGATAAGGGAACTGAAAGTTATGCACCATAACTCATGTTCCCTGAAGGAAGGGAACGAGGTGCAACACAGTTGGCCCTTTTCAATGCTGAAACTCGGTGAAGTGCACTTGGAGAAAGTAGGATGGGCGTCTGCGTCTTAAGTACCCAGAGGGCGGGGTCTCTGGGGTGACGCTGACGCCCACTGCCGTAAAAGCGTGAATGTATTCAAGATACAAGATACAAGATACAAGAAGGTTTATTAACATTGCATCAATTTTCACCAATACAACGTAAATATGTAGTTACAGTCATCCAGGAGAGAGAATGAGTGCAAAAAGCTGCAGCTCAACAAAGCACATGACATATTTATCAACACATGATATGTTTATCAACACATGATATGCTTATAGCGCGGCCGCTCTCATCTGTCCCCAGATGAAGGTCAAAAGCAGGAAAACAGGCAAAGACACGGGGTTTTACAGCATTGATATTAAAAAAAGATGAATCACATTTTGTCTTCAAGACACCGCGTGATCCAGTAAAAACCATATCAAAAAGCACATTTAGTTACAATAACAAATTGAGAGACGGCAGGCAAGGAGATAGAGTCTGTGAGTAATTTCAGACAAACACAAAGTTCAGCAGATGTGCAGCTGGGCGTTATCTGAGGCTGCACAGAAATCTCTGGGGGGGGGGCAGCAGGTCTCTTCAGCTCCACACTCCCAGGAGAATGGCTTCCGACAGCCTTCTTTTCAAGGACATGTACAGAAGCCAGATAATATTCTTGTTTGTTATCCAATAGACCACAGTGTTCTTTTCCACTGCCGCCATCAAGTCTGTGGTGCTGTTTCATGGCCGAAAAAAATCCAAGTAATATGTGGTTCCGCTCCGCTCCGCTCTATGAACTCCCATCTGTCCCTTGATTGATCCGGGGTGGCTGTAAACAAGTCCCAAAACGCACAGCAGGTCCGCGGTGATCCACCATCAGGTAATCGCGCGGGGGCGTAATTCCCATAGCAATAGTGTTGCACCTCCTTCCCTTCCTTCAGGGAACATGAGTTATGGTGCATAACTTTCAGGTTTACAGTTTACTTGACACAGTTAAGTGTGTTTCTTCAACAATCCAAGATGATGCTCTAATTTTAAACTTGTGATTTGATGTTTCTGTTGAGTTTTACCTGCTGAAAAGTAGAAAGGGTGAAATGAGTTATTTTGTTACTGAGGAATGTTTTTTTATTTGTCATTATAAAAAAAAACCCTCTAATTTCTGTCTTTGTCCATGTGACTGCACTGTTCTCAGTGTCGCCATAGCAGCACTTCACAGGAAGCAGCGTCCTCATTGTGCGGTCCAAGTATTGCTCAGTAGAAATACCATTGTTATTGCACTTTTTTTTGAAACACTGCGACACACACCGGCGTCTACATGATGAAAAGAAGGAAATTGTTTTACCAGGTGGTGAAGCATATAAAATACATGACAGATGTCAAGTTTATGATCAAGGGTGCCCTTTTAGGAGCTGAAATTACCATTTTTAAATAAATAAATAAACGGTTCTTACTGAAAGCCACATCAAGTGTTTACAACAAAACTCAAACCAGAGGCCTGCTGAAACTCAGGATGGGAAGTAATAAAAGCCATCTCGGCTTGTTGAACTTGTTTCCTCTGAGAGGATACATGAAGGAGGCAAGGGGACCGCTGGGTAGGTAAAGTTAGGGCAGGTAGTGAAGCACAGAACAGTTTAACTAATGCAACTGTCCAAAAAAGATTGAGGTGGAAGAAGAAAAAAAAAGCTCACAATAACAGAGAAAATCCAAGTTTGTGACTTTTTTTAGTGAGTTCAAGAGACAGAACTGATCAGAGAAAGAAGCAATAAATGCAACTTAAAGCCACACAGGTCAGGACTCAGAAAAGGACACCAACAGCTCCACAGCACCATCCCTCTCCCTAACCCAAGTTTTAGTCATTTTTATTTCTTGCAGGGCCTTCATTATTATTATTTTTTTTCTTCTTTCAGCTGCTCCCTTCTTCAGGGGTCACAACAGCAAACTAACTCGCACAAAGACTCGGCAACAGTTTGTACACCAGATACCCTTCCTGACCCAACCACAAACACGGAGCTACCACAGCTTTCTATGTGGAGCTGAGAGCTGCTATCTAGGGTGCCCGGGGGAGCAGATGGTGGGGGTTGAAGGCCTTGCTCAAGGGCCCAGAGTGAGGCAAACGAGGGTGGAACTGGCAACCTTCTGATCAAAGGCCCACCTTCTCTAACCTCAGCGTCAATGTAACATGTCAAAATAAATGATTCAGCTCAATGAATTTGGAAGTTTTTACTTCCCAGTCACTGTTTGATTATTGTGAAAGCATTTTTTCTCACTTTTTAAAGTCCTACAAGATCAAGAGAACAAGACCAAAATCTTGATGTGCCTTTACGTGCATAAATGTATGCTATATTCATACAACAAAATGTTTTTAAAACCTTAAACATATGTTATTTTAACAAAATTATTCAACGTTTAACACTGGTTTAATATTTGCTTCAACATCAGAGAAGTGTTATGTTGATGTAGCAGTCTAAGACTATTCTGAAGGCTTCAAAAGGCCCGTAAAAACATTTAAAAGGAACACTGGTGATTGAGGGTCCTGGCCTTGGGTGCGGTGTGTGTGTGTGTGTGTGTGTGTTCCTCTACCTGGTAGCTTTCCACGTAGTTCTTTTAATGGACCATGTATCTTAAGCACTCCCTGCAGAACCCAAATCTGGAAGAAAGCAGAGGCTAGGTAAAAATAAAGTGCAAGCATATGGTTGCTGCAATCCAGGTCCTTTGGAAGTTTGTGATCTTCAGAATAAATTAAAATGTTTGTGCAAAAGAAAAGTTTGTATCAAAATGGGAATAAAATACAATAAATTGTTAAATAAATTAAAAAAATTCTGGTTTCAAACATAAAGGAGAATTAGATTATTTGTCTATTTTAGGCACCAAAAAACCAAAATAGCATAAATTACTATTTTCATTGTCACACAAAAACTATTGTCTTGGCAACAATTAAAGTTCAAGTTCAACCACTTGGAGCAGAAGGACTCTTAGGTTCGTATGTTCTTTGTGGACTTCACGTCTGCCTTTATGGACACCATGATCCCCCAAACCCTGATGGACAAACTACTCACACTAGGACTAATCTTCTCCATTTTAGACTGGGTCCTGGACTTTTTAACAGACAGACCGCAACTTCCACAACTTCTTCTTCATCATATCCCTTAGCACTGGCTCTCCTCAGGGCTGTGTGCTGAGCCCTCACCTGTTCACTCTGCTCACATATGACTTTGCACCTACCCATCCAGGCTGTCATATTGTAAAGTTTGGAGATGATACAGTGGTGGTGGGATGTATCACAAACCACGATGAGTCCGGCTACAGGAAGCAGGTGGAACACCTGGAGAGCTGGTGCAGGAAGAACAAACTTCCCATCAGTGTGAAGAAGATGAAGGAGATGGTCGTAGATTTCAGACAGATCAAAGTCACCTACCACCAACCCCCCCCAACACACACACACACACACACACACACACACACACACACACACACACACACACACACACACATACACACACGTACCAATGCATACCTAACCCTAACCTTAACACATCCTCAATTCACACCTTAGTCCTAAACCTAACCCCTAACCCACCAACGGGACTTCTTCTTATGGGGCCCGGGCTTTGGGCCCCATAAGAACCAGTTGGGCCTCACAATTTGGTAAAACTCAGAAAACTGGGCCTTACAACGTAGCATAAACATGGACACACACACACACATACACACACACACACAAAACATAGGAGAATCTGTGGTGGAAGTGGTTTCCAGCTACACACACATACAATTTTGAGATAAAAATGTTTTATATTGAATTGAACTGAATTGAACTGGTTTATTACAACAATAGTTTGATTTAAGCACCAACAATAAACTTGCTTTAGATGATCAAGCATTTTTGTTAAGCTTAGAAGAAGAAGAAGAAGAAGAAGAAGAAGAAGAAGAAGAAGAAGAAGAAGAAGAAAAAAAGCAAAACAGATGAATAAAAAAGCATTTCATACCCCCAGACTTTTCTCACAGAGCTTCTTGATTCTCTTTTATCTCATACTTTGCGATTTTGATATTTCAGTGCAACAATGTTACCAGTGTTCACGTTTCATAGAAGTAAAAATTGTCACATATTCCTTTAGGGTCTGGATCGGACATGAACGACCACTGAATGCTTCCCACAATTGTATTTGCATGTATTAGTCATCATCAAGAGTCAAAGATACACAAATGTTGTTAAACCTCCCATGAGATGCTGCAAATTCCCTAGAAATGTTGTGCGATAGCCACCCAATGTGCAGAAGACTTAAAGTGTATAACACTTTGCAAACTTGAGCACATCTTCAAATTCTAACACAGCTAACCTTTTAACAGCATCCTGTCTAATTTTCTCTACTTAATTCATCAAACTTGAGCGTTATTTCTTCTTTCAACTTAAATAAGAAAAAACATTCATTAGCGATGCATTGAAGCCAGGCACAGGCTGTGCCCACTAATTACGGCAAACATCTTTAGCTCTCGCTAATTAGCGGTGATGTTGTGGAGGCTCAAATTAAACTCAGCTGTCTGGCTAAAGTACACTCCCTTCTCTAGTTTGCACGTTTCCTTTGGAACACAGAAAATAATCAGCTGTGATGGACCTCTCACTGCAGGCTTCTCCGTTTTATTTTCACAGAAAGATAAATCCGACATCCATCAATTCCATCACTTTAGGATGGTTTTTCCGAAGTCCTCCCCTGTTACCTTGGAACAAACCCCTCTCCACTTTGCTGTTTGCAGACCAACACATGGATCGAATCACATACAAGTACACACAATCAAGAAACAAACTATTTATAATTTCTGTGAGAAAGACGTAGGGGTTTGTGTGTACGTTTTAGAAGTTATGGGACATTAATTATCTGTCAGTAGTATATTCCTGAAGACTGATGTGACTTTTGGGGACGTTGTCCATAAATAACAAAACTTATTCATCAATACACCAAATGTAACATGCATTTTTTCTTTTTGGCTAATCCTTTAGATTTGTACAGTGTGCCCTTGTGCAACAATCCAAATAAGCATTAAACAAAGACTTGAAGCATCTACTGTCCATTTATGGAAGAATTTGTTCAAGTTGATAAGAAAAGGGAAGTGATCATTACCACCTCGCCCCTGAAGTTTTATGAAGTGTCTGGATTACAGCCAGACGCCTCATTAACCTCCTCTGCATGCAAAGGCTTCCAGCTTTTGGGAACTGTTTTTCTTAAAGTGTTCCTTCCCTTCAGGGTCTTTCCTCCTCGCAGGCTTTCATCTTGATTCGTTTGAAGTGGGAATTTATGGACAGAGCCACTTATTCTGGCAACCATTTCAGGTGTTTTTATCAACAAAGGAAGAAAGAGAAAAACTGATGGCTGTATTTCCCCTCTTTTGGAAATTTTTTTTGATGGTTCCTTTTAGAACCAACAGATTATAAAACTGCACTTTCACAGAAAGTAATGTGTGAGCGTGTGAAAAAGATTAACTGATGTGCACACCGGTAGGAAGTGAACTCCAACTTTTTCCTGCTTTGTCACCATTTACAAGAGCATTTTCTTTATTCTTTCAATATCTATAAAAATACACATTGAATCTATAAAGTTTGTGCTTGAATATGCCATGATTGCCTGATACTTGTGACTTCATTCACATTTTTTTGGGAACTAATCAACGTTTTATGCTGAATTCATCAAAACTTGTAAAGTAAACAGAGATTAAAAAGTGCTGATTGGTTTAATGTCCATCAGATGTCAGGTCTGAGAGGTGCTTGAGGTTCCCATGATAATCAGTGCAACATTTGATCTTAGATTAATAAACCACTAAAGCTGTGACTGAACCATCCACTTGTACTGTAGGGACTCATCTGCAGTGCTATTTTAATTTTTAACCCTAGTTTTTAATTCACTAAATGTTCTAGAAACTTGTCACTTTATCCAGTAAAACAAGTTTACAGTGAATTGGTGAAGAGAGCAACACAACAAGCTAATAAAGGCTGAAGCTGATGTCTGCAGCTCTGCGATTTTCATCCATCAACCTTATTCGCTTCTTCGTTTTC
>JBBPBX010006490.1:0-30834 GCA_038048925.1 Garcialebias charrua | reverse complement strand
AACCACTGTGCCGTGGCACACTAGTGTGCCGCGAGTGATCGTCAGGTGTGCCGCGGAAATTATCCAATTTCACTTAACTGGTCTAAAAATATTTTTTTAAACGAATTAATTATCTAATAATATGCCATTTTCGAATGTCTGTGCTGTAGTAGTGTCTAGCGGCGTAATCATGTAATTTCCTTATCACTAGATAGATGACAGTATGGAACATAGCATTGCACATTAAAACAAGAAAAGTAGTGATGCATGAACGTGACATGTAGCAGTGACAGCATTGCATTCTAGCTAGCTGCTAGCAAGACTATGACAGTGATGGAAAAGTTTTTGAAAAGAAAAAATACTAACTCCGATCTGGTCCCTGGACAAAATTCGGACCCAGATGTAGGCCTTAGTATAAGTGGATATCAGAAGAAGGCAGATACCGTGAGCTCGAGACAGTACAGTGAGAGTTAAATTTTGTTTGGATTTACTTTTACCGGGGACGCAACACCGACGACTCCGTTGTGCTTGGTATGCGGTGAGAAGCTGTTTATTTCATTCCTATTCCAGACACTTTGATAAGAATGACTATATATTTAATATAGGTGGATACAGAGTATCTTTGTTTACAATTTTGGTTGGTGGTGTGCCTCGTGATTTTTTCAATGAAAACACTGTGCCTTGGCTCAAAAAAGGTTGAAAAACACTGGTTTAGGAATAAGGCAATGAAACTTTAAGCCCCACAGAATGATTCAAAGTCTCAAAGGAGTAGATTTAATGTCCTCGCTTCAAATATTAAACATTGGTTTCCAGCAACGAACCATTATGAGAACAGATTATACACAGGGGCGTTAAAATTATATAGTGAAAAAAAAAACATGCCACCAAAAAGCAAATGAGTCCCAAAGTGAGGGATGAAATATAAATGACTAATGTATAAAGTCATAGGAATAAATACAGAGGAATCTACACACACCTTTTATAATGCACTAATTCTGATAATGTTTCCATTTTATTCTCTTGTGAAATATTTTTCCCTATTACAGTTATGTTTTATCTTAGGTATTTTATTGTTTTGTTATTATTTAAACATTTAAACATATTTAATAGATTAGTAGTTCGAGATTGGTACCAAAGTTGATTGGTTGTAGACAAGTGTTGAAGTTAAGACTTTACTTTTGATTGTTTTGCTGAAACAATATATTTTTTCACTTTTTTAATCCTTGCAGTTTTTTTAAACTAAAGGTGTTTATGAAGATGTACTGTATTCATATTACTGTACTTTGATAAATCAGTTCAGACTAATTGCAGATTAAGACAGTCAGGGTTCCTTTGCTTTCAGAGGCTTTTGTCGGGGATCTTGTTTGTTCAGTCAAATCTGAAGACCACAGGTGAGGGCTGGAACACAGAAGAACCAAGTTATTTTATATTATAGCAGACTGGAGCAATGCACTCATTACCAAAGACTGAGCCAAAATAGGTAGGTATCCACATAACTGGTACGCAGGTATGCATGCACAACAAAAATCAGGAATGCATAGAGTCACCTGTTACGTCACGCCTTTGCGTACCTGACTGTCAAGTTATCAACACCCAGGCCTGGAGTGGCTAACTGGGAGGATTGGGATATTTCCTGGTGGGCTGGTCTGATGTCAGTCATTCCAGTAGGCATGTCAGCAACTGACCAATCGACAACCTCAATTTGTCCCGAAGGTTAATGCTCCTTACCTGCGGATATATGCAGCCCATCAGTATTTTTTTCTAAACCCATTAACAGAAAAAAGAACAATACAACAAGATACAAATACAAACTCGTGAAGGGTGCCAGAACTACATTTCACAAAATAGAGATTTTTTACAAAAACAATGAAAGAGAAAAAGCACCAGGGACAAAGAGGTACATCTGTAGCATCTGCATCATCTACATTGCAGGAAGTTGAAGCAGAGGATAGTGGGAGTGACAGTGAGGAGGACAGCGAGGAAGGTGGCAATTATTAAGACAAAGCTGCATATGGAGTGAGTACCAAACACCATCTCCTGAAGAGCCCACTAAAAAATGATGTGCATCCTTGTACAGTATATGATTGTATCTACAGTATCCCTTGCTTTATATTACCACAATTCTTGATCAAGATTCCACAATCCTTTAAATGTAATGCTTGAATGAAAAGTCACCTCCATCAGGGAGCTGCATTCCACCTTTTCCCCCAAGAACAATCACCTCAGAGGAGCTGACTCTCGTAATATTTGTGTCATAATTGGCGAAAAATCACTCCGGTTACCTCTAAAAGGCATGGCTTGACAATACAGTACACATTATCAGTAAAAAGCAGAGATAAGACCCTGGGGCTTCCCAAACCAGACTCCAATTTATCTAATACTGTAATAAACCTCTGTCCATGAACAGCACAGGCATGGCTGGAGCCAAGAGGTAGCTCTGGCAGAATCCAACCTGCACCAAAAGTAAGCAGAACCTTTTATTTTATTTTTGCTTTTTTTTTTTACCAAAGAAGAAAGAAGTCAGCCTTTGAAACAGAATGAAGAACATCATCATCACCCATAGTAGACCTACTGATCTTCTGCATCAGTAAACGACTCAGATGAAGTTTCCACTGAGGTGTTTCAGATATCTGCTGGTTGCCTTAATATACTTTCTGGATGTCTCTTTTTGGAGGTTTTCCAGGACCCTCCTACTGTTAGGAGACACCAGAACAAATGTAGCTTTTGCCGGAGAGAATATAATTATTCTGTCCTATGAATGTCTTGGGATTCCCCACAGACGAAGTAAAACTGAAGAGTTTTACTGGGGGTCCTGGAGTTATCTTCATGGCCTGACTCTGTATAAGCAGAAGAAAATGGATGGATGGATTTTATTTTTTCTAAAACAAAAGAAGCATATGATAGCTGAAAGCACAGGTCTATCTTGTAAATGAGTCTTCGAGGCGCAATAGGAACTAAACTGTATAAATAAAGGTTGAATGAATATGTTCTGAAGAACACTGTAGGGACATATTTTTCTAATAAACTACAAGGTATTAAAGCATGTTTCACTTGTTTATTCCATTAAATACATGTGACAAGCAATGTTCTTACAGGCATTATGAACACACAGACGTTTTAAAATGTGAGACTGATTAAATATCTGTCTCAATTTAAAGATAACACTGACTGATGATAATATACTTGACCAATAAAGATAAATAGCCTGCAGTAACAACAGACATCCTCTATACCCCATTTTCCCTTCACACATACACAAAGCAGGATGTGGATAGTGATACACACACTGAGGTATTGGTGTCTGGCTTGTGGTGAGAGAGATAAGATGGGATATAGGAGATTAATGACTCTGTTATTGTTAAAGTAGCGGAAAGTCTGGGTCACACCAGAAACAGTTATTCTAAAGGACTCTACAACCATCTGTAACTGTGAATAGACCAATCCTCCACTTCAGACTAGATTAAGTGAAAAATGAGGATTTTCTAATCAAAGTCCCATTTATTTAATGAGAACAAGGGCCTTTTGAAATGTTATACTGGATATTTGTTCAGTAGCCATAAACTTACTGAACCGCCTAAAGGTCCCACTGAGAAGGACATTTATGTCTCCTTTAAAATCTTTAAAGTCTGCAGGTGGAGGCAAATCATTGTGAGCAATGGTGGTAACTTTAAGTAACCTTTGCACTAGTTAACATCTGCTCTGATGTTATGAGCATGACAGAAACCCCCCTGAAAAAAAGGACCCCGGACTCATTGATTGTTATTTTTCACGACTCTTTGGGAAGCGCTGTTCTGTAAGTGGGCCCATGTGTGTTCCACGTTAAACATCGGCAGCCACAGGCATGCCGTTTGATTAGTGCGGACCAAATGCATCATGGCTTCCTGTGGAAAGAAGCGTGCCCATCCAGCCTGAGGTTTGTTCACAAACTCACATATGATCCTAAAACCAGGAAAGTGAAGTTTGGTGAAAATAAACCAGGAGAAAAAAAACAAGGCATTCTCCCACCTTATGAAAAACACCCAATGTATCAAAAATCTTAGCTTTCCAGTGGTTTAATGGAAAAAGATTTACATAAAGCCTGGCAAAAGTGTATATCTGGCAACACTGTTCTGTGGATTATTCAGAAAATGTACACCTTTTTGAAATGACGCAATTAAACCCTAACCCTAAGCTCTGATGAAACAAGTTCTGTTAAAGATGAATGAACCTTTCTGGAGAGAGACTTAAATCTAAGTTCCTGTTGGAGTCCGATACGTTTCAATGTAACTCAGAGGTCTAAAGGGGATGACATTAGGCCAAGGAGATGAATACGTTTATAACTTTACAACTCTAAAAAATAACTACTGTATTGCAGTTTAAACAACACTTACTGGTCTATACAGACAAATTACTGGTTTAAGTCACTCAGTGTTGTCTGTCTGTAAAAGTTCAAATACCGTACTTAAAAACAAAGTTAAAGTCTTGTGACGTCAGTGGATCAGTCACATTTTCCTATTTTTCTTTCTTGAAAAAAGCTTGCAGATTTTTTTTTTTGGGGGGGGGGGGAATTGCACAAAACTTAAATGTTAGTGTTCAAACCTAAAATTCACAATCTAAAGTCTCCTGTTGCCTTGATTTAAAATCAGTGGATACTCTGAGCTTTCCTGTTGCAGTCTAGGTTTAAGTTCACACAGAATTCAAAGAGGTGGTCAGGTTTTGTCATCAATGAAAGAAGCTCTAAGTTCAAGTCTGAACAAACGGAGAACACAGGCATTCACATGTGATAACTCAGATTACATTTGGAGATAGTCTGGAACACAATCTGTACATCACTTTTTTCCAATATGGCATCAAATTTCCATGGACTTCTCTTGGACATTGGGTACAATTATTAGAGACAAATAAACTCAGTAAGCTCAATGCTTTGGCTATTCCTTAAAGTACAATTAAATAAAACTGGTTGAACAGTTGGGTAAATGAAAGGCTTCAAGCTGCAGAAACTCAAACAGAAAGCAGCCTTTGTGTAACCTTCTCCCTATAAGACCCCCACACATATACCTCCTCCCACTCACCTGCCAGAATGGACACTGGAAAATCCCTCACCTGGCTGTTTGACGACAGACCACGGATGGTCAGACTCTACCAGGTTTGAGGCTCCTTGCTGAAAGCTGTGTTCAAAGTGACTTTCATTACTCTCTTACCTCACTGCTTTTACAAAAACACACCACCATATGTACTCAAGCATGTCCTTGAAGAAGGATAAAGAGATAACTGGGTGCAACGAAGTGTTGACAGCGCGCTGAAAGGTGATCAGGGACTGTGGTGTTTGCCCAACACAAAGAACAAAGCTAGCATCAGTCAGGAAGGTTAAAATTGAGGCTCTTTTTGCATCTGTTTGTTTATCAGTGTCCTTTTTTTTGGCAGAAATTTGGATGTGCTTGCACAAGATTAGACAAACGTATGTAGGACAAATTCCCTGTTTTAACCCCATCACAAGCAATGTTCTTCCCAGTTTTTACCTATTTTATTTTTTTGTTCCTGTCAAAATTGTAAACAAACACGTTAATCCATTACTTCAAAATTCACAACATGTTCAGGGAATTCCCAAATGCCTAGGAATGATTTTTTTTCTTGTGTGCGTGGGGGTCAGATGGTTTATCTGGCAATAATTATTCACAGGATTTGATCATTCCAAAATTATTTGCATTCGCTCTTGGTCAACACCCTTCTGTGTGGCCATGCAACTGTTCTGTCAAGTCTTAAGAATGGAGAGAAAAAGGCCTTTTCAGCTAAAAAACAACCACAACCATGTAATGATACATGAGACACACTTTTGAATGACCTCAGATTGGATCTTCGACAAGTGTCCTTATGCTTGGTTCACAGAAAACTAAGCTAGCGTCAATATGTGCAGAACATTGGCAGTGGTTTGTTAAGGATGCCATTTCAATTTTCCACCTAGCAAGCTTAATTATTTTCATCTTTCATAAAAAAGGTGTTAGTTGGTACTAAACTGTCTCTCATGCATTAATGTGAAACATAAGAACGTATTCCATCAAACTGAATGCCAAGGAATGATGCAGTGAGATGATGCAGATCCTGCCTTATTGCCTTTTCCAATATTTTGAGTCTTGACACGATGCAAGTGACACTTGAGGCTTAGAGTTGTCATTTTCAACCCATGCCTGGCTCGACCCGCAAATCAGGCCGGGCCAAAATAATGTGCTAGATGGTGGGGCCAGGTCAGTGTCAGGCTTTTGATTGTGTCAGCGGCCGCATACGGCCGCGCGTGGCCAATTGACTGCGCGCTAACCAGCCGGTTGAAAGAGGTAAGAAAAAAAAGTTAAATTAAGCTTAAGATGGACAACTGCCCCAGCGAGCCATCCAAGGTCAACTGGTCTCAGATGCTGCATCGGCCGATAACAATTAATAACGATAATAACTATGACATTATAATAACTATAATTATATAATAATCCGCAAACTGAGTTGCTTACAAAAGCAGTAAAAGCTTCAAAAAAAAAATCGGGTTCGCGACTGTAATCACAGTTAACTGGTCAGTTCTGGGATGGGCTCAGAAAAAATGATATGGGTTAGGGCTGGGCTGGGTCTGATTTTTTAGGCATAAACTCAACTCTATTGAGGCTGTTTAGTTTCTTACAAAAACAAAACTAATGGTTTGGATGAATTAAAACGTCTGTACAGTCATGGTGCAAACTGTTGTGTTAAAGGCCTAACAAAAAAGTTAGTTTTTTTTGGATTTTACAATATTAGACTTTGGAAAAGAGGAGCTCCTGAGCACAAATGTACAAAAAGAAAAACCTCCCACTTGACTGACATAGACAGACCAATCAGAATTACTTGAGATAAGAGTAATCTGTTGCAAGCTTTAAACAGTGCTGCATGAGTTTTGACCTATTTCATTTCACTTTATTGTCATTTTGTGGCTGGTTTCTTGGACCATGTGGCCAATGTAAGAGCCATATTGAGATGATTTGTGTCTGCTCATTTTCTCGTGTTTTCACGATCAGGGTCCACCTCTTTGTGGTTGCAATTTTCACATCTCTGAGGTCATTTGCATCTGATTTCAGTTTCAGCTCCACATTGTGGTCACAAAGCATCTTTTAACCATTTTATCTTCTTGTAGCCATTCTACGCTTCTTCACTGAGGTCTCTTCTGCGTCTGATTTTTTTTCCTTTTGTAAGGCACATCCACCCAGTCAGATATCACTGTGTGGTGAGAGCTTTGACTCTGGCCCAAACAAAGCTCTGCTTCCTACGTGTTTTGTGCAACACGAGACAAAAGAGTCAAGAGAGATTTGAGTTGATTTCCATTTACGTTCAGCTAGCCATCTGGAAAAGTTACTTTTGATGGCTCACAAACATAATCCGCCCACAGCTGAGAGGTCAGTTGTCAAAGCTCTGACTGGAATTACTGGGCTGAAAAGAGGAGATCAACTTTTTATGGTCTTATTGGCTTCGTCAGGGCAGGAAACAATTGTCTCGAGTCAGACGATGAGTCCAGAACATTGGACAACACAAATCCCAACACTCCCACTTAACACGAAACAGAAGTCCCTTGATTGCAATTCCTTACTTTTAAAATGTTTTTCATTTTTGTGATTTTTGTACGACACTGAGAATGGCATGCAGTGCACTCGTGTAACTGACAGTTTCTTGAATATAACTCAATCAAAGAAACATATTTTCCACAAGTTGTTGGAAACAGTTGTAATAGTTTCATTGTGTCTCCCATGAAAAAGGATACCGTACTTGCCACTGTAAATGTTGCACCACCCTATATGTCGCATCAGTCCAAATATGTCTAAAAAAGTGGGAAACAAACATAAATAAGTTGCTTCACTGTATAAGTTGCATCTATCATACGTCTCTGCTGACGTGTAACATTTGTTATTTGTCACTGCTGACCACCCGGAAACGTGGGCCGGTGTTGTGCCAAAAATAGATTGGCTGCCAAATGGCGGCCACGGGAGCTTGCTTGTACAAGAGGATTTTAACAAGAATTTAACAAGATTAACACCTAAAAACAATTATTTGTTAGCTCGACATTATAGTAAAGGTGTGTCTCAGTTGAACTTTTCCTTAATAAATAGATACACTTTAATGGTCAAATCAGCTGCATTTCACCTAGACGGTGAAAAGCATCTGATTTGACATTTGCTCCAGGAGTTCCGGCACAAGATAAAAGTGGCTTAGTATGGCAAGCCAAGTGTCTCATTGATGGTCACTTTTACCTATTAATGAGACTCTGGGCTTGCCATATTGGTTGAGGGCCATCTAGTGGCTGAAAATGGTAGTGTTCAATATTTTCCATGTCAGAATGAATGAAATCGTTAAATCTCAACCAAAAATTGGGTTATAAACATGGGGAGAAATGTATATTAGTCGCTTTGGTGTATACGTTGCAGGACTTGCAAATTTATGTGAAAATATGTGACTTATATGGTGAAAAATACGGTACTAAAAAGTGTAAATGTTTCAATGCATCAGCTACAGTTATTGTTTTGGTCTTTAGTTAATATATGGAGAATGAGTAGTTTTAAGGGTGTAAGAAAATACTTTGTAATTAACTGAAAACCTTTTCCTGATTGTATTGCGTACATGTTTGTGAATTACACAAATCCCAGTTGCACTACTGGTAATTAACTGTTTATATGTGCTGATGTAGAAATAAACTGTAAAAGCTGTAATTTAGTTGATATTTGTTTCATGTATACACACTCCTGTTGGAAAATTAACAGAGAAGTTCAAGATTTTCTGATTACATGAAACAAATTTATACACATTTTTTTTGTACTTTGACAAACTTACTGCCCCCCTCACACCAGTAGACCCAGAAAAGAGATGAAGCACAACATGTCCAAAGGTCTTTACGTTTTGAAAGGGAAAAAAGGGAGTGCAGTATATGCGCAGGGATGACTGCATGCAAGAAAAGCCAGGAAACACTCTTGTGACCACAGAGGGAAATGTATGATGAAAGCCTGAGTACAGCTCAGCTCTGTGTTTATTTGTTGGGGGTTTGGACATCAGTATACTCAGCAGCTTTAAAGGGGCTGAGGGAGTCAGAAACACCTGCACATTAACTCATATTCTGGCACAAGTTCTGCTTGCAGTTTTCTAAAGGAGTCTGCACTCAAGTCAAGTCAAATTTATTTATAAAGCACATTAAAAAACAACAACTGTCACCAATAAACTAAATGGCAGTAATTAAAGAAAAACGTAATTAAAAGCATCAAAAGAAAAACATAAAAACACAAACCAATAAAATACTAAATCAAATCACGCTGTATAAAAAGTCAGAGAAAACGTGTTTTTAACAGTAATTTACATTTTTGTACTGGGTATACTGTGCTTAGAAACCAAATTACACCAGTTAGTACAATGTAGTCATCAATTTATTTTGATTTTTAAGCATATTGAACTTTTCCAAATTTCTGTGATACTTTTATTTTTTATTTATAAAATTTGTTTAAAAAAATACAATACAAAACAATCCCATAAACGATAAAATACAAAATATAAAAAAATGAAAGGTAGCAGAAAGAAGAAAAACATCTCATTTTATCTGCCCCTTTTTTCAAACAATCAGTTCAAGCAATAATAATCTTCAGTACAACATGAATAACTCTTTCTAATTTTTCTAACTAATACAATACACATTACGCTACTTCATATAGTTTTTTAACAATTCAGTTTTGATCATTTTCTTAAATGTAAACATTGACTTGGCATTTTTAACTACATTCTCCAAACCATTCCATAATCTAATTCCCTGGATTGAGGTAGACTCTCCTTTCAAACTAGTTCTGAATTGTGGTTTTACAAATATCTCTGTCCCCTTAAGATTATAACAACTTTGTCTTTTAACAAAATGCATTTGGATATTTAAGGGCAATGCGTTATTCTGAGCCCTATACATAACTGATAAAATATTATAATCTACCAAATCATGGAACTTCAATGACTTCAGTTGATAAAATAATGTGCTTGATGTATGACAGTAATGCTTTCTAGTGATAATTCTTACAGCTCTTTTCTGTAAAAGAAAAACAGGCTTTGTAATTGTTTTACACGCATTCCCCCAAACTTCAATACAATATATTAAGTGTGGAACAATGATTGTGTTATACAAAAAATACATGGTTTATCATTTAATAAGTCTCTGACTTTGTACAGTACTGCAATGGATTTAGCTATTTTTATTCTTACAGAATTTATGTGTTGTTTCCATGTCAGTTTGTCATCAATAATAACACTGAAAAACTTCACCTCACTCACTCTACAAATCTCAACACCCTCAATTTTAAATGGAACATCAACCATTTTCTTTTTATTACTGAATATCATGTAATTAGTTTTATCCAGATTTAATGATCATTTATTAAGTTTAAACCAAGTTTGTATTTTGACAAATTCTGTCTTTATCAACTCCAACATCTGTTCTATATCTTTATCCAAACAAAAAAATCTGGTATAATCAGCAAAAAGGACACATTTAAGGAGTCCTGACACATTTACTAAGTCATTCAATTATGAAATAAATAACTTTGGTCCAAGTACAGAGCTTTGAGGAACTCCACAAGTGATATTACAGAGATCAGATCTTACACCATTTATCTGTTCAAACTGTTTCCTATCTTTCAAATAGATAGATACCCATTGTAATGCTAGCCCTCTAATACCATATTTGTTCAATTTTTCAAGGAGAATAGTGTGATCAATAGTATCAAATGCTTTTTTTAAATCAACAAAAATACTGACACATTATTGTTTTTGATCGACAGCAGTAGTTATTTGTTTCATTAATTCCATGAGAGCCATTGATGTAGAGTTTTGGCTCTAAACCCACACTGACTGTTACTTAGAATATTTTGTTCATCTATAAATTGATCTAGTCTGTTCACAAATAGTTCTTCTAGAATTTTTGAGAACTGTGGTAACAAGGATATGGTCTATAATTGTTGAACATACATTTATCACCATTTTTAAAAAGAAGAACTACCTTACTTTCATATTATCTGGGAATTTTCCTGTTGAAAATGATAAATTACATATATATATATATGTAAATGGCTCAATAACATGACTCATTATGTCCTTTACAAACATCATATCCATGTCCACCCAGTCTTTTGATATTTTGTCTGTAAGATTTTTTTTGCTACATTCATTATTTCTTCTTTGTCAGTTCCATTTAGGAAAATACTGTTTGCACAACCTATAATTGAATGTCTCATATTATTATCTGCATTTGGTATTTTAGCTGCAAGGCTTGATCCAACATTCACAAAATATAATAATAATAATAAGAGAGATAAGAGATTTATTTATTAACATTGCACCGAAATACAACGTGATTATGTAGCACAGTCGTCCGGAAGAGGGAAGAGTATGCAAGTTGCAGCATTTCCAAACACATTACGTGTTCTTCTGCGCGGCCGCGCTCATCCGTCTCCGGATGAAGGTCAAACAGATATGGAAAAAGGAAAAACACAATAGGTATCATTTGTGATATTCAAAAAAAGAATCTATCAAAGATTGCCTTAAGACACTCTATGATAAAGTCCCAAAAACTCTATCAGCGATAAGCACAGCCAGACAAGACATTGTTGCAGATTTATGATGGCAGGCAGGGAGGAACAGTCTGTGTGTATCAGCTCCAGATAAGAACAGTTCGCATAATAATAATAATAATAATAATGAATTAAAATTTTAACGCACTTTTCATTAATAAAAATCTCAAAGTGCTACAAGAGTCAGAGTCAGAGTCAGAGAGTCTTTATTGTCATTTGCACCGCATGTGGTACATGTGATGAAAACGAGATTATGTACACGGGGTCCCAGTTACATCCAACAACAAATGCAAGAGAAAAACAGTAATAACATCTAGAATTAACTAAGAAAAACATCAACTAGTAATACACTAAGCCTAATACAGGTAGTCCCCGATTTACGAGCGCTCTGATCTGCGAGGTTCCAGACTTACGAGCTGCACATTTTTGGAAAAAACGAAAAAAATACTGAGTTTTCATGTGTTTTTTCACTACAGTTAGCTAGTTAAGCATATAAACACACGTTTCCGATCATTTTTATGCACTCAAAAGTAGTTTTTAGATGAAAATAGAGTGTTTTTAGGCGCGCTAGCGAAAACCGTTCCAATTTACGAGCGGATTTCCGGATTTACGAGCGAAATGGCGGCCGTTCCAAATTACGAGATTTCCGGTTTACGAGCGCCTCGTTGTAACGGATCTCGCTCGTAAATCGGGGACTACCTGTATAGTGGAAATAAACAGCAGCACGAACATGAGTTTGTATGAGCAGATGGTCACAGATGAACACAGATGAACACAGCAACAAGAAAACAGATCAGCATCAGCACAATGTGATATTTTGCAGTGTTTATTTTTTATTTTATTTTTATTTATTCATGAGTCTAACAGCCTCAGGGTAGAAGCTGTTCCTCAGTCTAGTGGTTCTACATTTGATGCTCCTCAACCTCCGTCCTGAGGGGAGTGGGGCAAAGAGTGAGTGTGCTGGGTGAGTGAGGTCTTTCATGATGCAGGTGGCTCTTTTCCTGCATCTGGAGGTGTAAATGTCTGTGATGGTGGGGAGACTGACTCCAACAGACTTCTGTGCAGCCTTCACCACTCTCTGTAGAGCTTTCCTCTCTTCAACTGTGCAGCCTCCATGCCACACGTTGATGCTGGAGCACAGGACGCTCTCCACTGCACACCTGTAGAACGAGGTGAGAACTGGGCTGCTCAGACCAGCACGTCTCAGCCGTCTGAGGAAGTAGAGTCTCTGATGACCTTTCTTGATCAGGCTGGTGGTGTTGTTGCTCCAGCTGAGGTTATCATTCATGTGTACACCCAAGTATTTGTAGCTGGAGACCACTTCCACTGCAGACCCACCTATTTTCAGTGGGGCGTGGGTGTGTTTGTTCCTTCTGAAGTCCACAATCATCTCCTTTGTCTTCTTCACATTCATGTGAAGATTATTCTCTTTGCACCAGCTCTCCAGGTGTTCCACCTCCTGTCTGTAGCTGGACTCATCATTGTTTGTGATGCATCCCACCACCGCTGTATCATCTGCAAACTTAACAATATGACAGCCTGGAAGTGTGGCTGTACAATCATATGTGAGCAGAGTGAACAGAAGGGGGCTCAGCACACATCCTTGAGGAGAGCCAGTGCTGAGGGTTATGGTGGAGGAGGAGAAGTTGTGGATCTTCACGGACTGTGGTCTGTCTGTTAAGAAGTCTAGTACCCAGTTACAAATAGAGGGGCTTAGTCCAAGTGTAGATAGTTTGTCTATCAGAGTTTGGGGGATCATGGTGTTGAAGGCAGATGTGAAGTCCACAAAGAGCAGACGCACGTATGAGTCCTTCTGATCCAGGTGGGTGAGAGCAGTGTGGACCACGGAAGAAATGGCGTCCTCTGTTGATCGGTTCTCACGGTATGCGTATTGATGAGGGTCCTCGTTGATGTTGACGGTTGCCTTGATGTGGGTCATGACCAGTTTCTCAAAACATTTAGCGACTACCGGGGTGAGGGCCACTGGTCTATAGTCATTCAGACCAGTCACTGTGGAGCTCTTTGGGACTGGGATGATGGTCGCGGTCTTCAGGCAGGTGGGAACTGACTCCAGTGCAAGTGAGGTGGTGAAGATGTCAGCCAGCACCTCACAGAGCTGGTCCGCACATTCCTTCAGAACTTTCCCTGGGATGTTGTCTGGTCCGGTTGCTTTATGAGGATTAATCTTTCTGAGACTGCCTCTCACTTCTGCTGCGGTCACTCTGAGATGCTCTTCATCTGGTGATGAGGTGAGTCTGGTGCTAGCTGGTCTGTTTGGATCATCAAAACGTGCATAAAACTTATTGAGGGCATCAGGCAGAGATGGGTCCCTGGGACATTGTTTGTTCTTGCCTTTGTAATCTGTTATGCATTTAAGTGGACCAACCAGTTTGCTGGAGCCAAGATGGTTTCTGGAGGCGTTCCTGTCCCTCGTCGGCTCCTCCCAGGCAGGCAGCCACAGCCAAAGTGGCTCAAGGCAAGAAAGTTCATGCTCAATAATCCAAGTACCAGGTTCTTGCCTTGCAAACTGGTTGGTCCACTTAAGGTGTTTACTGCTTGGTGGGGAAACAGTTTGCTGGAACTCCTCTGACTGATGATGCCGCCCGGATGGAGGGTGAAATGTTTCTATTAAAAAAACAAACTGTCCAGATGACCCGACTGAGAATTATTGGATAGACAACAAGAAGGCTAAACATAAAACCTTGACAACCAAGGAGCCATGGCAGCTGATTTATCAGCTGCAGGATTTACAGTGCTTGCAGTGAATTAGCTCCTCATATTAATCACATTCAGATGTATTTTATTCCACAATCAAGTGGAAGCTCCAGTGCAAAACCAGAGTGTTGTGGATTTGCAGCACATCTCTAAGCTTAACCATGACATGGTGCATAAAGTGGTGACAAAATGAAGGAAACTCAGCTCCCTCACCCCATCTCAACAGGAGCAAAGACGACAGCCATAATCCAGGACAGCAGTTGTTCAGTGTCAAGTCATCCTGCAGCTACACTGCTGTTTTGTTTCGTGTTTTTAGCATACAGTGTATTAAATGGCAAAATTTGTTGTATTTGGTTTATTTTATAATTTACAAGTGCTAAAGTGATGTACAGGTAGTAATGTTCCACCTTGAACTTCACTTAAAATGTTTATGAGTGCCTCATTTTCCTCTCCAAGCCACAGCTGCATCAGAGCGAAGGATGAATGAACAGTGGCTGCTGCAGCTACTGCACCCTTCCCTGACTGATGGTTCCATTACGTTCATGCTGCTTTCATTCACTTTCAAGTTTCAAGGAAAATGCTAACATAATAAGACAATTTGCGGCCCTGTCTCCTCCATGCAAAGCACCACTTCATGTATTTTGTTGAGAAGCATCAAGCGTCATGGAGACAGTTTTACATCGCAAACATTTGGCTCAATGGAAACACAGCTGGGACAAATACTTACCTGCAGTTATTTCACAATATGTCTCAGTTTGAGACTGAGACGTGTCCTGGCTGCCTCAGTCCATTCAGAAGACACACTGAGGTGGTGAGGGGGGTTGGAGACAGCCTACTTTGATGTGCCTCTGAGCAAAATTGTAACAGGGCTGCTGGACGATGTATGAAAAAAAAACTATGAGTAATGTGATGTGATCAAAGGTGCAGTCTGCAGTTTCTGTAGTGCAGTCTAAGTTTTCTAAAAATATATTTTTAACATATTTCTTCACTCTGTCACTATCTCCTGACAGACTGATGTTAGACAAAGTAATCTCTGAAAAAAACTATATTCCCCTTGCTTCTCCAGGTGTTACTAAAAGCATTTCTAAAAAGCCACAGTGACCCGCCGTTAACCAGCCAATAAAAACAGAGCTTCTCACGCTCCTAACCCACGCCCCCGCCTGTCCCAGCCCCAGCGGCCGCGCACGTTCTCGTTCAAAGGATTGCAAAGCGATGCAAAACTGTTTTGTATGTGACACAAATGTATTAAATTCCCCTTCTTCATCCCTGATCTGGACTTTTCTTTTGTTTTTTTGCCAAAAGTCAAGTGATCGCTTCCTCCTCCGCTGACTCACGACTGAAATGAGGAAATGAATGAATTTGTCACGAGCGAATTAAACTCGGGTTCAACGTGGCTGTGCGAGGCTCTGCAGATTTCATGGTATTCTGGTGTGTTGGACCAGCGCTCCATGTTTTTATTTCATTTTTTAGAACGTTTTATTAACATATAAACACAGAACTTCGCAGCGGCTGCCACAGGACATGTAGTGGAGGCAGAGCTATGGAGGCAGAGCAGAATTTCAGCAGAGCAGGGGGAGCAGAGCCATTATATGGCTCTGAGGGGGAGGGATCAGAATGCTTTCCCTGTTGAAAATTTTTCTAAGTGCTGCATTCTACAAAAACTGCAGAGTGCACCTTTAACTGATGACATTAGTTGTGACTGCTCGCTCGTGGGAGTAAACAACAACAAACAGACTTATTACCAGGTAAATACCGATGAAGCACAGTAAGTCTGTAGTTAGTTAAAGGTAATAGTTAACCACAAACAGGATACCGTATTTTCCGGTGTATAGGTCACACCTTTTTATGTTTTTTTCAAGGCCTGCAACCTATACTCAGGTGCAACCTATATATGGCTTGTTATCACTTTCGGTGAAACAAATTTTTAAATCCAGCTCATTTCACAATTACGTTCATTTATTAAGGAAAAGTTCAGCTCAGACATATATTTGCTATAATTTTTATCAAACAAATAATTGTTTTTAAGTGTTAATCTTCTTAAAAGCCTTGCTGTGCGCTCCTGTGGCAGACATTTGCAGCAGAGCTAAACGTAGGTGCGACCTATACACCAGTGCAACCTATCTAGGGATTTTTCCAATCTATTGGTGATAATTGGACAATGCGACCTATACACAGGTGCGACCTATACACCAGAAAATACTGTAGCTAAAATGGGTTGATTCATTATCTTTAGTAAATGACATGAGAGAAATAACCAAACAACATCCAACACATAGAGTTCTGCTCTATTCCTCTTTTGGTGCTGCTCAGTCCATTTCTGAAAGCTCACATCTGAGCGGGTCGTGGTCAGCTTCATCTGCAATTTATTCATACAGGTGAATTTCATTGAGCCTCGGGAACTCATTTACAAGAGACAGGAAACTTAAAGACAGACTGGTCCATGCAGCCATTTCACAGAACTGCCTTCTAAATATGCCTAGTAATAAAATATACAAGGAAGTTTAAACATAAACAGATTTCAGAATAAATTGACTAACTCCGCCCCTTTGCATCCTTACACTTTCAACCAAATAGTAGTCCCCAGAGCCCTATATAGAGAGAGTTGCGACACTCTTTGTACTCGCCGCTAGGTGGTCACGTGGTTCATGCAGCTCTCAAATGTTCCAAACAGCTCGTCGCTGCCAGTCAGTTTGAGCAGCTACTGGCGCAACAGAACACAAAATTCTACTTTTCTTACATTGTCCGGTGTCTTTCAGTAATTATTGAACAGTAACAAACTGATTACTTAACTGATTACTGATTATTTCACTGACTATGCGTTTTATTAAAGTCTTTTTAGACGTGGCAGATGTATTTCTCATTACAGTGAAACGAAACTGTAAACACATTTGTTTGGAAAAAAAATGTCTATGCAATACAATGATCAAAATAGCCATTTCAACAGTGTTTTATAATGTTACACATGTAAAAAAAAAAAGAAGAAAATAGAGTAACACTTATTAGAAAGCTAGTTCTGATGTTCTGTGCATGAGAATGATCTACCTTGTCCTCCATGCCATCAGTATCTGCTCCAGCTTACCTTAGATCTGGGATGAAGTCTTCATTTCTGCACATTATATAATTGTTCTATTTGTTTTTTTTTATTAGCAACTGAGTACCTGGATAACAGAGTTGATTGTGCTTGTAGCCTGACTACTACTGTAAAATTGTAATTCACTGATTAAAATGTTACTGTTTCTAGTTATAATCATAACAGATGACAAAATAAGTGTTAATTGTGTAAAAATAAATTACAAAACAATTATAAAATATGTAAAATGTAAAACAAGCTTTAATGAAGTACATTTACTACTATTGTTTATTAATTACATCATATCAAGTCAGCAGGTGCAACATCACCATCATCACAACAACACAGACTGAGTGCTGTAAATTTAATCTGCAAAAACATTTTCAATCAGGGCTCAAAATATTTATACTATTTATTAATTACATACAGGAAGCACAACAAGATGGAAGCAAGTGGTGTCTTACCATTTCAGTGGCAATTCTACCAATGGGTCAAATTATAAGCCAATCATTCTAGAAATAATTGAAAGAGCAGCTTCCATAGGCCTTCTCGTGCTAAACATCACTACTGACATGAGCAGTGCTAACAGAGCGATGTGGCGGGCATTTGGAGTGGGCCACAACAAAACATCTGTCCAACACCCAGCAAGACCAGATAAAAGGCTTTACTTCATGTCCCACATCTGGTAAAGAATTTGAAGAGTGCCCTGGTTCGTGGACAGACTTTTATAATTCCACCAGACGTGCTAAATGAGGGACTTCAACACAATGAAGTTTCACTTGATTCAATGAAAGATATGGTTGAATTTCAGGAAGAAATGCCTTTCAAAATTGCATCAAATCTTACAAAAAACTCTTCAGCCAAGTCATTTTAAGAAAATGAAGGTGGAGCCTGCAATGCATGTTTTCAGCAAGTCAGCAAGTGCAGGTGTGAAATATATGGTGGAGCAGGAGCAGCAGCGACGTCCCTCCAACCTAACAACAGCCTGGTTTCTGGAGCAGGTGAACCACTGGTTTGATCTGATGTCCTCTCGCCACCCCGTGTCTTCTGGCAGAGTTCCTGGACATTAAGGAGACATTTCACAGTCCTGGCCTAAGTGTGGAGCAGCTGATTGGAAACACAGGTCCTTCTGAGTGATTTCATCAACAGTGAAACCTGTATTCTGTACCATCTTACAGGGTACATAGTAAATAAAGTCATCAAACATTCAAACATCTGTGATGGATGCTCAAGTTCAAATAAGCAAAAATGATGAGACTCTGGAAGGAGAGCATGGTACCTTACTGACACTGAAGGAATTCAAACCAGGAGTCCTGTGTCGGCCATCACATGAAGCCTTCAGTCTGGTCCAGAAAGTTGAAGGGCTTTTCAGAACAAGGACCAGCCAATCCTTTATGGAGCTCCCCAACGCCTTTGATACTCTACTGAGAGAAGCAAGTGTATTAGAAAGCATGCTTCCTTCATGTCATGATGTACAAAGAAAAATAACCAGCAGGTTCATCAGGCTGAGACTCAGAATAGCAGCAAAACACATCTTAAATGAAAGAAAAAGAATTCTGTGCAATGCTGGGCATCTTGGAAGTAAAAGCCAGACAAAAAACATGAGGAAAAAACAAACAGCATCTTGTGCCACAACAAGCATGCCCCCACCAAACACCTTGATTGTTGCCATGGAGGAGTTTGGGCTATCATTTGAAAATGCCACACCGCCCAGTGCAGCTTCAACACCTGTACATATGGATGGTATGCTTAGAGGGATTTTTATGTCTCTTACATTTATTTAATTTCACTGATTATGCATAAATTTATTCATATAAAAGTGTTGTCATCCTCTGTAAATTTCTGAAAAAGTTGTTGCAAGCTTGTATTTGGTATTTGAAAAACTAATTTCTAATCACTTTAATTTGATTTTTATTTTTGACAGCCTCCCCATCAACCAGTCAGCTCCAGCACTTCACAATTTACTTACCAGCTCCATCACTCCATCAATGAGGACTGACCAGTTCAGTAAATCAGAAAAAAAATGAAGATGGACATGAATGTGATAGTTTAAAAAAAAATGTTACAGTTCTACAGTTTATTGATGCTGATATATTCTTAGTAATAATTCTTATTTCTTGTTGTGTCTTGAAAGAGAGTCTCATCTGAACTTGACCCATGATTACCATATGCTAAACTAATAATATAAAACAAATTTAAATTAACAGTCCTGCAGTAAAAAGGTGTGAAGGTTATGGTGTTAAATTGGAAAGGAAGGACTGCAATAGGTCAGGGAGTTAGGTTATGGAACGAAGAGGAAACTGATATTAAAGAAGCTAAATCAATAATTATATTTAAAAGAAAGATCAAGGATAAATTGTTAAGGAAATATGTTTAACGAAGACACGAGTTTAAATAGTAATTCTTGTGATTGAGGGAGTTAATGAGTTATCCGATTTTCTTTTTTGTATTTAATGAAGTTTGTTTGTTTGCATTGTTTGTTAGAAAATAAGGGGCAGATACAATAAGATTTTTTTTCTTCATCTGCCAACTTTCATTTTATATTTTAAATTTTCTTGTTATCTGTGTGTTAAATTGTTTTATTTTGTGTCTTTTATTATTATAAAATGAGTGCATCAATAAATCAAATCAAATTAATTTCATTCAAACATGTTGATTAAAAATTATTGTTTTGGGAAGACAGAAAACGAGTGCCTTTGTGATGATTTGAATGCAGTTCACTGAAAATTAAATAAACCACATCAAATCTCAGGGAAAAAGACTATATTTTCTAGTTGAGAGTCCAGTAACTGGAATTACCATAAAAATAATAAATAAATAAAAACTTTCAAAATTTAAGCTGTACTGAATATTTTAACACGCTGAATTAGACAGAAATGGATCAGTTTAAAACAGTCATGATTGCAGCTACTAGCAATTTAACATGTTTAATGAAGAAAAACTGGCGACATGAAGTATTAATGTTGATAAAATAGTACAGAATAGTCAGCTAACGCTTCACAAGGGCAAAAGAAAATTGTATTTTTATCAACTTACCGGAGAAAACACGTCTGAAACATCAACAATGAACGACGTTTGATGCTAGCAGCGCTGCTGTTTGAAACACTTCCGGAACAGATCGCCCCCTCCATGACCCACGTGACTTCCGCATTCCATTCTTACAATGGGAGTCTATGGGAGTGTCGCAACTCTCTCTATATAGGGCTCTGGTAGTCCCTTGCTACTTCTCAGTTCGACCTTCGCTGACTCGCTTTTTCATGGTTTTTCAAAGCAAGATTATACACAAGCAAAAAAAAGTGCACAACACACGATTATCAACAACAACACCAGCCTGATCAATGTGGCATAGAGGTTGCACAGCTGCAGAAAGAAAAGCTTTGCAGAGAGTGGTGAAGGCTGCACAGAAGTCTGTTGGAGTCAGTCTCCCCACCATCACAGACATCTGCACCTCCAGATGCAGGAAGAGAGCCACCTGCATCAGGACCCCACTCACCCAGCACACACACTTTTTGCCCCGCTCCCCTCAGGAAGGAGGTTGAGGAGCATTACGTGTAGAACCACTAAACTGAGGAACAGCTTCTATCCCGAGGCTGTTAGACTCATGAATCTCTAACCTTAGTTCATATCTTGGATCGTATTACAGTTTTTCTTTTACACACATTTTAATACTTTTGTTGGATGTAACTGGGACCCTGCGTCCACAATGTACCACATGTGGTGGAACGACAAATAAAGGACCTTGAATCCTTGAGTCTTTGAATAAACTTTAACATTACCATACTCACATGATTGGGACAGTACTGGATACTTTACAGTAAAAAGGTAACGAAAAATAATAATAATAATTCGGACAGGTGTCACCATTTTTTAGTTTTCTCTCAATAAGCCTACACTGCATCCCCACTCATAACAACTACATTTCCCAGAAGCCAACAGGGCCCCACACAGAAGCCCCATTTCCTTTTGCTGAAATACAAGAGGGAACGTTTTGATCTGATTGGAAAAGTTTGGTCCTTATTACAGTGACTTTGACGCCCAGTGGATGTAGAGGACCGCACAGAACCCACCACAATTTGGACCAAAACCAGAGCAGAACCAGACCTCCAGACCCATTTAAGATTTCATCTTCTTTCTGCTCCTTTCATTTTATCCTACTTGTATTCTTGTATCTGATGAAACTGTCTTGTATTGTTCTTTAAAAAAATGAATGAATAAACATCAAATCAAATCAAATCAAATTGGCAAATCTGAGAGTTGCTAGCCAGCCCACAAGGACCTCCGAGTGGGGATGTGCACCGGTGTAGGTCTGGCTTCCCTCCGACCGGGACCATCCTCATTCCCCCATCGGACCACTGAATCGGATCCCAGATCCCGCACCAGCCACCCAAAGGTCCGGACCCCCTCAGAATGTGCTTCACAGCACATGGGCTGCACAGAACCAGACTAGAACCAGAGCAGAACCAGCAAGGTAGGTCTGCCGGACTGGAACTGAGCTGCTGTTTTTGTAAAGCTAGTGAATAAAATTTTGCTGTACTAAGCAGTTGCAATTAGTAGGTTTAAGAGTTTAGAACATTGTGGATTTTGTCGCTGCAGGGTAGGTCTGCAGAAACAGAATTGAGTCGGACCGGAACAGAGCGGAACTGAGCTGCTGCTGCTCTGCAGAGCTGTTGAGAAAAATTTAGTAGCTACATATACAGTACGGTACTGTACGTATGTTGTTAAAATGATGCTGGTTTAAGAGTTTAGAACATTGCAAGAGTATGGGAAGGGTTTCTAAAGCCTTAAAATATATATAAAGACTAAAATATATACAATGTCCCTACTTTGCGGATTTTCACTTATTGCAGGGATGGTGGTGGGAGTGTCCGGAACGTAACTCCCACGATAAACGAGGGACCATTGTAGTAGAAACACAAGCTAGTCCTAATTAGCACATCTCGCCAAAAGGGATAATACTTTTGCCTTTGTCTTTATGTTAATTTTAGTATGTGAACATCTTTGTTCATTTGTCTTTGGCTTGGAAAAATATCGGCAATATAACTGACAGATTGTAGTGAAAATCATGGAATGTAACCAATCTGTCACCATAGACACCATCTGTCATTCTATACTCCTCAACAGACTAACCTCGATTGGCATCTCTGCCCTCTGCTCTCAAACTAAATTGCAATAAAACAGAACTTCTTTTAATTGGAACTAAATCAATGCTAAACAAACTTCATAGCTTCTCCATTCCGGTTGATAACTCTTCCATTTTTCCCTCCCATCAGGTTAAGAGTGTGGGTGTCATCATTGATAGCACCCTCTCCTTCTCTTCCCATGTCAATAATATCACTCGGTCAGCCTACTTTCATCTTCGAAATATTAATCGTCTCCGTCCTTCCCTCACTCCTAACTCCACTGCTGTTCTGGTCCACAGTCTGGTCACATCTCGTTTAGATTATTGTAATTCTCTTCTTTTTGGCCTACCTCAGAAAACCCTTCGTAAACTACAACTGGTCCAAAATTCAGCTGCTCGTATCATTACACGGACCCCCTCAATCCATCACATCACACCTGTTTTACAACAGCTTCATTGGCTTCCCATCCCATATCGCATCAATTTCAAAATACTCCTTACATTCAAAGCTGTCCACAACCTTGCTCCTCCATACCTTTCAGACATTATTCACATTGCTACACCTGCTCGTACCCTCAGTTCCTCTTCTTCCATCCAGCTCATTGTTCCCATTGCCTGTCTTGTTACTATGGGGAGCAGAGCATTCAGCTGCTCTGCTCCCCAGCTCTGGAACTCACTCCCACCTGATATTCGCAACACAGACTCATTGCCACATTTCAAAGTCAAACTCAAAACTCACCTGTTTAAAGTAGCCTATGCACTATGATAACAACGGCATTGTCTTATTTTTAATTTTTATTTTAATTCATTTTACTTGTTTTTACTGTGTTTATAATATTGTGTCTGGTTTATTTTTATTTTATTTTTATGATTGACAATGTAAGGTGACCTTGAGTGCCAAGAAAGGCGCCTACAAATAAAATGTATTATTATTATTATTATTATCTCAGGTACCCCGTTAGACTGGTTCAACTCCTATCTCTCTGACCGCACTCAATTCATTCAGCTTAAATCCTTCCGCTCCCAGTCTTCCCCTGTTTCCACGGGTGTCCCCCAAGGCTCTGTCCTCGGACCCCTCCTCTTCATCATTTACCTCCTTCCTCTAGGTCACATCTTCCGCAAATACGGCGTCCATTTCCACTGTTATGCTGATGACACACAGCTCTACTTGTCATCAAAACCTAACTCCACCCACCCTCCATCCTCACCGACTGTCTCATTGAGCTAAATCACTGGTTTTCTAACAATTTCCTTCAACTAAACAGTAACAAAACAGAAATCATTCTTGTTGGTACCAAAAACTCTATTTCAAAATCAGAACATCTTCTCGTCCCCCTTAACAACTCTCTGCTATCCCCCTCCCCTCAGGTCAAGAGTCTCGGTGTCATCCTCGACACCACTCTCTCCTTCACTTCACACATCAACAATATTACTCGGTCTGCCTATTTCCACCTCCGTAATATTAACCGTCTCCGTCCTTCTCTCACACCCCGCTCCACAGCCATCCTGGTGCACAGTCTTGTGACTTCCCGTATCGATTACTGCAACTCCCTTCTCTATGGCCTCCCCAACAAATCTCTCCACAAGTTACAGATGGTCCAGAACTCAGCTGCCCGTGTCATCACTCAAACCTCCTACTATAACCACATCACTCCTGTCCTGCAGCAGCTCCACTGGCTCCCGGTTAAATCACGCATCATCTTCAAAATTCTACTTCTCACGTTCAAATCTATCCACAACCTTGCCCCTCCTTATCTATCTGACCTCCTACAAATCTCCATCCCATCACGCTCTCTCAGATCCTCCTCTTCGCTACATCTCCATGTACCCTCTGCCCGCCTCTCCACCATGGGGAGCAGGGCCTTCACCTGCTCTGCCCCTCACCTCTGGAACGCTCTACCGCCAGACCTTCGAAACACCACCTCCCTTTCTCTGTTCAAGACTGCTCTGAAAACACATCTCTTTAGACTAGCTTATCATTAACTTTACTAAATGTATTTTTATTATTTTGCATTTTATAATCTTTATGTATTTTATATTTCAATTTGTCGCTGATAATGTTTGAACTGTATTGGTTTGTTAAGTGTCCTTGGGTGTCCTGAAAGGCGCTTTTAAATAAAATGATTATTATTATTATTATTATTATTATTATTATTACGTTTTGGAGTCATCCCCATTCAAAATTGTCACACTGCTATGCAGTCATAGAAAACACAATTATGACCATAACTTTGTCAATTTTATAGACGTTGGGATAAAATTTGGTGTCTGTAGCTGAGAGTCTGACTGTGTGAGATCAGTCTTTTTAACTTTACCTGTAACTTTAGGAGCCAAGTGTTTCTGTTTAAGAGCAGACCAAACTGTTACATTATATTTTAATGTTTTCTGAACTTGTTTATGATCCTAACGTGTGAAATGTTTTAGTTATGCATACGCTTGTGATCTGGTCCCTGATTTTTATTTTCTTGACCAGTTTCACAGACCTATGATTTTGCCATATTTAACTACAAGGTCTTAATCTGTTTTGAAGTCATCCTTCTCTTCAAGAAATCACCTTGTATCCCCTGCTCCACTCAGGCACTGATCCCTAAAGCCTCCAATTTTGTTATTACAGTATTAGGAGGACTGCTGGTTTTGTAGAGCAATGTTTTAAATTTCTCCTTGAGTGACATGTTGTTTTCTCTGTTGACTTGGGAAACACATAAGAGCATTCTGATGTTCTTCCATCATTCCACCACACAAGATGAGGTGTGACCTCTGACCCATAACAAGCCTCCCACTCTGAAGTAAAACCTGTTAGCTGCATGAACCATGTTGAACACAAAGTGGAAATTAAAGACAATAAAGGAATGAGAGGCCAAAATGTACAGGTTTTATTAGGCATTAGTGGATTTTTTTCACATTATCAAATTTTATTAATATGTCACATTTTTAGTTCATCTTTTCTGTGTTTGGACTTGCATACAGCATATGTTTCTGTTCTTTTGGCTGGTTTTATCCAACAGTTAGGTCATAATGGGTCAGAGGTGGTGGTGTGAGAAAAGTAATGAGCTGGAGAAAATTACCATATATTGAAAAGAGGTTCATATCATGAAGAGTCCTTACCATAAATGTATTTGAATGAACCCCATGTGAGTTGGTTTTCACCCTAATCTACCAAATGTCTTTCAACAGCACCTCTCTACCACAATAAGCCCAGGGTCAAAACGTGGAATTTCCCTCTTTTAAAAGATTCTCTTTATCTTTAAAATCCTGCCCTGCAAGCAGATGTGCTTTCTTTTTGTTCCTTGGTGCATTTTGATGTGAGCTGGGGCAGCTCAGCCTGCGTTCTCACAGCCGTCAGCTAAAAGGCAGTGATGGTCTGGTTGTGACTCATTCTGGCAAATACCTCAGATCGCACCCCTTTTAATCTGTAGCCACCCACAGACTGAAATCCATTGCTTTCTCTCCCTCTTGTCAAAGTTTCTGTTTTCTTTTAAATAAATTCAAGCCTGTNCTCTGGAACGCTCTACCACCAGACCTTCGAAACACCACCTCCCTTTCTCTGTTCAAGACTGCTCTGAAAACACATCTCTTTAGACTAGCTTATCATTAACTTTACTAAATGTATTTTTATTATTTTGCATTTTATAATCTTTATGTATTTTATATTTCAATTTGTCGCTGATAATGTTTGAACTGTATTGGTTTGTTAAGTGTCCTTGGGTGTCCTGAAATGCGCTTTTAAATAAAATGATTATTATTATTATTATTATTATTATTATTATTACGTTTTGGAGTCATCCCCATTCAAAATTGTCACACTGCTATGCAGTCATAGAAAACACAATTATGACCATAACTTTGTCAATTTTATAGACGTTGGGATAAAATTTGGTGTCTGTAGCTGAGAGTCTGACTGTGTGAGATCAGTCTTTTTAACTTTACCTGTAACTTTAGGAGCCAAGTGTTTCTGTTTAAGAGCAGACCAAACTGTTACATTATATTTTAATGTTTTCTGAACTTGTTTATGATCCTAACGTGTGAAATGTTTTAGTTATGCATACGCTTGTGATCTGGTCCCTGATTTTTATTTTCTTGACCAGTTTCACAGACCTATGATTTTGCCATATTTAACTACAAGGTCTTAATCTGTTTTGAAGTCATCCTTCTCTTCAAGAAATCACCTTGTATCCCCTGCTCCACTCAGGCACTGATCCCTAAAGCCTCCAATTTTGTTATTACAGTATTAGGAGGACTGCTGGTTTTGTAGAGCAATGTTTTAAATTTCTCCTTGAGTGACATGTTGTTTTCTCTGTTGACTTGGGAAACACATAAGAGCATTCTGATGTTCTTCCATCATTCCACCACACAAGATGAGGTGTGACCTCTGACCCATAACAAGCCTCCCACTCTGAAGTAAAACCTGTTAGCTGCATGAACCATGTTGAACACAAAGTGGAAATTAAAGACAATAAAGGAATGAGAGGCCAAAATGTACAGGTTTTATTAGGCATTAGTGGATTTTTTTCACATTATCAAATTTTATTAATATGTCACATTTTTAGTTCATCTTTTCTGTGTTTGGACTTGCATACAGCATATGTTTCTGTTCTTTTGGCTGGTTTTATCCAACAGTTAGGTCATAATGGGTCAGAGGTGGTGGTGTGAGAAAAGTAATGAGCTGGAGAAAATTACCATATATTGAAAAGAGGTTCATATCATGAAGAGTCCTTACCATAAATGTATTTGAATGAACCCCATGTGAGTTGGTTTTCACCCTAATCTACCAAATGTCTTTCAACAGCACCTCTCTACCACAATAAGCCCAGGGTCAAAACGTGGAATTTCCCTCTTTTAAAAGATTCTCTTTATCTTTAAAATCCTGCCCTGCAAGCAGATGTGCTTTCTTTTTGTTCCTTGGTGCATTTTGATGTGAGCTGGGGCAGCTCAGCCTGCGTTCTCACAGCCGTCAGCTAAAAGGCAGTGATGGTCTGGTTGTGACTCATTCTGGCAAATACCTCAGATCGCACCCCTTTTAATCTGTAGCCACCCACAGACTGAAATCCATTGCTTTCTCTCCCTCTTGTCAAAGTTTCTGTTTTCTTTTAAATAAATTCAAGCCTGTTGCTTTTTTGTATTTTTTCTCTCGTATCACTCAAAGTGGGTCTTTTCCAGTGTTGGGTGTAACGCGTTAGTAACGCGTTACAGTAATGACATTACATTTTTCAGTAACGTAGTACTGTAGTAACGCACTACTTTGAAAATGCCTGTAATATATTACAGTTACTAACAAAACCTTACATTCGTTACTTGCGTTACAATCAGGACCTTTCGGAGAATAGTTTTATTTATTTATTTTATTTTACCTTTCGGAGAAGAGTTGTGGGACGAGGACGACGGAGCAGACCATAGACATTATATATAGATATCTATGGAGCAGACTGTCACGTGGGGAAAACAAAGACGTACGCGATGACGTCGGAACGTCATACGTCAACGTACATAGACATATAAAGGTACATAGACATACGGCGATGTCATTTTATGGATGGAAGTATTCATATTATTTTTCTTTTGTCACGAGAAAGGACAAGAACATTACAGTAGTGTGCAAGCTATGTCTGGGCCACAACAAGACACTGTCTACTGCTGCGAACTCGACGTCAAATCTTTACAAGCATTTACAAAGACAACACGCTAATGCTAAGCTAGTTGCTAAAGAGCCGCAGAGGGATGGTGCAAGTTTGATGCCGCCACCGTTTAAGCAGGCTCGGCTTGAATTTCACCGCCAGGCAACCACTACAAAGGCTGAGGTAAACAAACTTGTAAACAAACATTTCAGATGTTTTATTTTTTATTTTGTTTTATTTTTTTAAAACAGAAGTTTTACATTTTGAATGGCACGTTTACATATGCATTGTGCTTGTTATGTAGCACTGCTGTTTTACTTTTTCATCAAAAATGAGTGTCAAAAAGATCTCTAATATCATTATTGAAAGATAAAAATTAATACAGGTTAAATCTCAGGTATTAGAGTAATCCGAAAGTAATGTAACTAAGTTACTTTCAGAACTGAGTAACTAAGTAGTGTAATATGTTACTTTTTAAAAAAGTAACTAGTAATGTGTAACTAATTACTTATTTTGGGTAACTACCCCAACACTGGTCTTTTCTGGTGAAATCTTACCAGAATGCGATTTTTGAGAAATAGTTGAAAACACCCATTTGTAAGAAAATATTTTTTTTCACTTTAAATTATGACATATTTGACAAAATAACTGTCTACACTGTGATTAAAACAATCAAACTGAATGGATTATTTTTTATGTCAGAAGAAAAGTTGCGGCAGGATGTACTGCATCATGCCGCAAGAGCCTCCAGCGCATCGTGAGAGCAGCTGAGAAGATCGTCGGCACCTCCTTCCCCTCACTGCAGGACTTACACAGCAACCGCCTCACTCGGAAAGCCCTCTGCATGGCAGGTGATCCCACACACCCACTACACAGCTGCTTCAGACTGCTGCCATCAGGGAGGAGACTGAGGAGTCTCCAGGCTCGAACCAGCAGACTGAGAGACAGCTCTGTTCATCAGGCAGTCAGAATGCTAAACACTCTGCCTCCCCTCCCATTTGAACTGCCTTAACACAAAAAACTTTCTCACACATTACCACACAACACAAAGATTTTAACACTGGACCCTGTGTCATCAAACGGGTTATTCACTAAACTCTCGGTCATGTGCTCATTCAGTTTGCACTACTTCTCATATTTGCACTAATGTTTGCATTACATTACTGCCTATAGTCTTACTACTGTTTACATTCACTGTTTACATTTATTAATACTGTTTACACTGCACAAAAACCATAGATATACGGGAGTATCAGATGTGGTATATCTCCGCATCCTTCACATATACGGACAATTTCCGGGAATTTCCGTATCGCATCCTCGGAAAATCCAGTTTCGGATATCCCCGGATACGAACAGATCCGAACTTTATTGATCCTTAAAAAATCACAAAATCCGGATACTTTATCTGCTGCAGATCCAGAAATATGTGGCTCTGTTATCCCTCGGGATTACTGCTTACATCTCTTCGGATACTTGCCGCATATATGACGTATGATTGTTTATATTTACGTATACGTGACAGATGTCAGTCGTATATTTATGGATTTTTATCTGTGAAGTATCTGTGAAGTATGCGATTTCTCAGAGATCCAGCAGATCTTTGACGTATCACGTTTAAGATGTCAGTCGTATATTTATGGATTTTTATCTGTGAAGTATATCTGAAGTATGCGATTTCTCAGAGATCCAGCAGATCTTTGACGTATCACGATGAAGATGTCAGTCGTATATTTATGGATTTTTATCTGTGAAGTATATCTGAAGTATGCGATTTCTCAGAGATCCAGCAGATCTTTGACGTATCACGATGAAGATGTCAGTCGTATATTTATGGATTTTTATCTGTGAAGTATATCTGAAGTATGCGATTTCTCAGAGATCCAGCAGATCTTTGACGTATCACGATGAAGATGTCAGTCGTATATTTATGGATTTTTATCTGTGAAGTATCTCTGAAGTATGCGATTTCTCAGAGATCCAGCAGATCTTTGACGTATCACGTTTAAGATGTCAGTCGTATATTTATGGATTTTTATCTGTGAAGTATCTCTGAAGTATGCGATTTCTCAGAGATCCAGCAGATCTTTGACGTATCACGATGAAGATGTCAGTCGTATATTTATGGATTTTTATCTGTGAAGTATCTCTGAAGTATGCGATTTCTCAGAGATCCAGCAGATCTTTGACGTATCACGATGAAGATGTCAGTCGTATATTTATGGATTTTTATCTGTGAAGTACCTGGAAATATGCGATCCCTCAAGAGTTCCAGCAGATCTTTGGCGTATCACGTCGTTGCAGATGTCATTCGGATATTTAAGGATTTTTCATTTATGCAAATTCATGCATATTTGGGAATATGATATACTCTGCCTGAAAATACAGGTTTTGCATGTAGGTAGACCATGTAAAACACCAATGGTTACCGGTAGTTGTTTTTTTTTTACCCTAACCCTCCATTTATTTTTTATTTTTAATATGTGAAGCACTTTATATAACTACATTTGTTTTAAATCTGCAATACAAATAGTTGGCTTCTAACATCTTTACATTTTAACATCACCCAGTTTTCTACATCAACATTAGTCTTTAATTTAGATTTATGTACCAACATCATGATGTACAAATCACAAGCTGGACCAAAAGCAGTCTAGTAAATACACAGTGGTTTGTATCTTCAGAACTACTACGGTAATGCAAACATCAGACATAAAAAAACTGACCATGACTTTAAATTTATTTTTTTATTAAACACCCCCCCCC
>JBBPBX010006489.1:24672-38457 GCA_038048925.1 Garcialebias charrua | reverse complement strand
TTTACACTTATCTCAGGAGAAATTTGATATGTCAGCCTGCTTCGAGGCCAACCGGGGGAGTCAGATTCAGATAAGCCATAATTGTTGATATTTTCAGGCAGACTCTTTCTTTTTTTCTTCTTGTCAGCCTTGAGTCCTGCTGGTACTTTCTAGATCCAAAATGGCCAGATTTGTGAGCATTCCACTGGTCCATGCTTGACCCCTCCAAGGTCATCCCTAACATGATGGCAAGTCCCAGAAGCCGTAGGTGCCTGCGATTTTCACAAATCGCTTCCATCTTATGGTTTAACTCATAACTCAGGTGATTTTGAGTACTCGAAGCACAAACCAAACCTTCACACAGACTTGGCAGTTTTGCCATGGCCGAAACTGCTCCCGCCGCCATCTTTGATAGCCAATAACACAGAAATCCATCAATGCCAGAGAGCAAAAACCCTGCTATCATAAATCCAATTATATAGATATCTTTGACGTCCTCCTGAGACAAACGGAAAGACACATCAGCTCCCAAACTCCCCAAGGATCCATGACGTATCCTGCCACGTGAGTCTCAGCAGGGCATGAGGGCTCTCCAGGTCCCTGTGGCTTTGTTGAAAAGATTTTATCGATTGCGTCAAAAGTCCAGCTGACCAGATCCATGACAGTAGTTTTAGTTTTGTAAGATATGTAACAGGAGCTCTGATACACAGTCAGACAGCAGAAAAAAACAGAAGGAGAACAGGAGATGGAGAGGAGGTGTCCGTCTTGCACGAGAGCGAGTGCATAAAAAAATTTAAATGATGAACTATAGTTCTGTCGCGTTAAAATGTTCGTTTTTCACCGCAACTGAACTCAAAAAATGTACGTTTCGAAACGTTTCAACATTTTTTTATTTTTTTTATTTTTTAGTCTCTCCTAGAGGACCTGACTTAACTTTTATTCAGTTCAGTTTATATAACTCCAGGTCACAACAGAAGTCATCTCAGGCACTGAACAGAAACATTCATATACCGGCATATAAAAATTATAATTTAACATTACCGTATTTTCCGGTGTATAGGTTGCACCTTTTTGGGTTTTTTTTTTTCAAGGCCTGCGACCTATACACCGGTGCGACCTATATATGGCTTGTTATCACTTTCGGCTAAACAAATTTTTAAATCCAGCTCATTTCACAATTACGTTCATTTATTAAGGAAAAGTTCAGCTCAGACACATATTTGCTATAATTTTTATCAAACAAATAATTGTTTTTAAGTGTTAATCTTCTTAAAAGCCTTGCTGTGCGCTCCTGTGGCAGACATTTGCAGCAGAGCTAAACATAGGTGCGACCTATACACCGGTGCGACCTATCTAGGGATTTTTCCAATCTATTGGTGATAATTGGACAATGCGACCTATACATCGGTGCGACCTATACACCAGAAAATACAGTATTTATCTGAGAAGCAGACTGCTTTGAATTTAACTCCATCACATAACTTTCATCTTGAGCAAGCATGAAGGCAACAGTGGAAAGGAAAAACTCCCTCATAAGGAAGAAACCTCCAGTAGAACCAGGCTCAGGCTCGTAGATATTTCTACCTGGATTATTGAGCATGAATCAGGATACTGGACCAACACTCTTTACCTTGTATATGCTTCCATTAGGTAAAGTTATTAAACAGCATGGGATAAGTTTTCATTGTTATGCTGATGATACACAGTCATATTTGTCCATGAAACCCAATGAATCCAATCAGTTCCTTAGATTACAAGCATGTCTTAAAGACATAAAAACCTGGATGTTCTGATATTTTATGTTGTGTGAACCTTGACCTGTCAATTCTGTGTCTGGTTCTTTCTGTTGTTCAAACTCAGCTGATAGAAGCAGATGGCCACTTGTCCTGAGCCTGGTTCTGCTGGAGGTACCTTCCCGTTAGGAGGGAGTTTTTCCTTTCCACTGTTGCCTTTGTGCTTGCTTGGAATGGGAGACTGCGACAAAGTGAAGATTCAATGCAATCTGCTGCTTGCTTAGATAGAGAACTTTACTAATTGGCTTTTTATATATATGAATGTTTCTGTTCAGTGCCCTGACAACTTCTGTTGTGACTCAGAGCTACAGAAATAAACTGAAATGAACTGAACTGTCATTTGTTCTGAGTGAGGGTGTTGTAAGATGAGGCGATTGTGTTTGGTGAACGTGCATAGGAAAGGAGGGGGTGAACAGTTATATATGCGTTTATCTGGCAACCCTGATTCCAGGCTCAGCTGCATGTGTCACACATGAGGTGTCAGCATGATACAAACTGGGGAATACATTCCTCTGTGTGACTGGCTGCTAGACTTCCTGACCGGGAGACCACAGACAGTACGGATTGGGAGTAACACATCTAGCACCATCACATTGAACACAGGGGCCCCACAAGGATGTGTGCTGAGCCCCCTTCTATTCACCCTGCTAACACACGACTGCACACCATCGTACAGCTCCAACCACTTCATCAAGTTTGCGGACGACACAACAGTGGTAGGTCTCATCAGCAACAACGATGAGACGGACTACAGGAACGAGGTGAGCCGCCTGGCCTTGTGGTGCGGACACAACAATCTCACTCTCAACGTGGAGAAGACAAAGGAGATTGTTGTGGACTTCAGGAAGAGGGATGCACAACATGCCCCTCTGACCATCAACAGCACCGCAGTGGAGAGAGTGGACAGCACCAAGTTCCTGGGAGTGCACGTCTCGAAGGACCTGTCCTGGAGCAGGAACACTGCAGCACTGGCCAAGAAGGCTCACCAGCGCCTCTACTTTCTCCGCAAGCTGAAAAGGGCTGGAGCTTCAACCCCCATCATGTGCACCTTCTACAGGGGTGCCATAGAAAGTGTCCTGACCAGCTGCATCACGGTGTGGTTTGGTGCATGTACTGCATCATGCCGCAAGAGCCTCCAGCGCATCGTGAGAGCAGCTGAGAAGATCGTCGGCACCTCCTTGCCCTCACTGCAGGACTTACACAGCAAACGCCTCACTCGGAAAGCCCTCTGCATGGCAGGTGATCCCACACACCCACTACACAGCTGCTTTAGACTGCTGCCATCAGGGAGGAGACTGAGGAGTCTCCAGGCTCGTACCAGCAGACTGAGAGACAGCTCTGTTCATCAGGCAGTCAGAATGCTAAACACTCTGCCTGCTCTGCCTCCCCTCCCATTTGAACTGCCTTAACACAAAAAACTTTCTCACACATTACCACACAACACAAAGATTTTAACACTGGACTCTGTGTCATCAAACGGGTTATTCACTAAACTCTCGGTCATGTGCTCATTCAGTTTGCACTACTTCTCATATTTGCACTAATGTTTGTATTACATTACTGCCTATAGTCATACTACTGTTTACATTCACTGTTTACATTTATTAATACGGTTTACATTTATTACTACTGTTTTACATTTATTACTACTGTTTACATTTACACTACTTTTATATCTACACTACTGCTGATACATATACAGTATTCTCTGACTAGCCTTATCTAAGGATGCCCAATGTGCCTTACTGCATATGCCACTTTGCCTCTATACCAACATCAACTACCTCATACATATACTGTGTACATTAACTCATATGCTGCTGTGCCACTCTTTGCAAATGTCAATGCTAGAACCTTCAGTTTATTTTATAGATATACTTTTTATACTTTTTTATACTACTATGAAAAAACTCAGGACAGTATTACACTTTTATTATTTCATTTTATGCTTATGTTCATTGGGTGTTTGGTGTTTTAGGGGTGTTTGGTGTTTCAGTGTTGGTGTAAATTTTCATACTTTTATACTACTATGAAAAAACTCAGGACAGTGTTACACTTTTACTATTTTATGCTTATGTTTATTAAATGTTTTAGTGTTTAGTGTTTAGATGGTTACTGTTGCACCGAGGGACTGAGAGAAACGCAATTTCAATCCTGTGTATGTCCTGTACATATTGCAGTTCTGACAATAAAGTTGACTTTGACTTTGACTTTGACTTTGACATTCCTTGGGTTCAGTCCGAGGGTTCAGAAACCTTCAGAGAGAACAGGGTCTGTTGTCATGCACACAAACGGCTGAACTGCAGCAGGAAACTCGTTTTTCTCTCGTAGAACATCTCGTGCAAACAGGGCTGGTTTAAATATGTTTACAATGAATAACATGAATCCATTAATGTTTGAAGGTAAAGTTAGTTTAAGATGTTTTGACACCTCAAAGTTCAGTTCACTGCCCCAAATCAAACACTTTCCAAAAAAGATTTTTACTTTTTAAATCATTGCACAAAAACAGAACATTGCTCATTTTTTTCCTGTTTTGTGAGGACATGAAACTCGAGCGATTGTAGAAGCAAACTAACTTTAATTAAACTAACAATACGCTGGACTAATGGAAAACCCACAGAAAGAAACACAAAACCAATCTGAAACAAAAAAGAAAATTAAAAAGTGTTACGTTATCTAGCAGAAATATACAAAGTAATAAATAATCCAGCATCTTTATCATCATCTTCCTCGGCAGGTCAAAACTATTAATTCAGTATTTAAAAAAAAGGGAATGTAGCGAATGAGAAATAAAAGACAAGTGAAGAGAAGAAGCAGAATAAAATCACATCAGTGGAGTCTAATCAACTGTAGAGGAAATAAACACGAAGACAAACTAAATAAAAGCTCAACAAGAAAAAAACAAACTATTTTTTCTATAAGAACAACTCTGATGATGTGTGAGGATCCAGCTGCAGACTCAGAATAGAGAGGAAAAAAAATGTCTACCTGAACACTGAGCCAGCATTTCAACTTTATTTAACAGGATAAAGAATCTAATAAAAGCCAACAGGTCGTATAACTGAGGGTGATGATGGTTGAAGGACCGAGCTGCAGCAGCAGGCAGGTGGACAAGAGCTTCATGTCATTACGACAAGGGAACAGACGCAGACAGAGCGAAAACTGTGAAAAACACGCCTGAAAAGCAGCTTAAACTACGATGAGACGATGTGAGCGCTGGAGTTTCCTGATTAGAAACTAAAACCAGGCTGAGGAACTAAAAAATAAACAACGTTTGAGCAGTTAGGTTCACAATAATGACTCACTCAAGAAACTCAAAAGCACAAAACAATAAAAACAGAAAACAGGTTAATCGTTAACAAACAAACAGAAAGCTGTGCCGTAACTCAACGTTTCTAAGACAGCTGGAGGGGTTTTATTACCGCGAGAGAGAAGAAATTGTATACAAGGAGTCCCCGACTTACGAACAAGTTCCGTTCCTACGCACCGTTTGTAACACGAAATTAACGTAAGTCGGAACGCACACCCCAGCCGCCACTGATACACGTACATGTACGGTACTGTAAGTTACCAAGCACTTCGCCTATCCTAACACAGCTACATAATTATGAAAAAACACATACAGTACTGTACAGTACATTTAGAGACATACAGTACTGTAATTAAATAAAAAAAATACTATTTCTTACTGTGAGCTGGTCTCCGCCACCTGTCGGATCCGTGTCTCCGGTGGGGCTAGCGTTTGCATTTTAGCCACTCCGTTAGCTCGGTGTCGTCCCTCCAAAAGGATGCGCAACCGTTTATCCGTGTTTTAGCACGTTACCTCGGTCTTCATCCAACATCTGAGGGTAAAGGGCCGACATCGAGGCGAGCTCCCAGCCGCTGCAGGCGTCTCCGCCGCCCGTCGGGTCAGTGTCTCCGGAGGGGCTAGCGTTAGCATTTTAGCCCCTCGTTAGCTCAGTGTCGTCCCTCTAAAAGGGTGCGCAGCTGTTTATCCGCGTTTTAGCATGTTACCTCTGTGTTCATCCAACATCTGAGGCTACCAAGCGGACATCGAGGCGAGCTCCCGGCTGCAGCAGGCGTCTCCTGCTGGCGAGCATGTTAGCTTGTGGCTCCTCCGGTCACGCTAACCGAAGCTAACTCTAAAATGGCGGACACGGCGGCATTTCCGGAAACTGTCGGAAACTGCGCAAATAGGCTTAAAAATTATAATAAAAATAATAAAAATAATGATACTTTATTTAAAACAACCACAGCTACAACAAAGTGCTGTACACATGAAATCAAGAACATTTAAACACAAAAGTTTTTATTTTTTTATTTTTTATTTTTTATATTTCATATTTTTATTAATATGATGCATTGGTAAAGTCGGATCACCATAAGTCGAGGCCGTCGTAACCCGGGGACCATCTGTATTTTAATCAAATCTGGGTACGAAGCGCGGCGGTAAAGAGGGAACACTTCCTCCTGCAGCTACGGCTGAGTTCCAACACTTCATCCTAACTCCTCGGGCTTGAAGTGCACGCGTGTCGAGCATCTGCCAGGTGTGAACGTGTGCGTGTCGGTGAGAATCGAACACAAGAGAGAAAAGTATGAAACGGTGATGAGGACACGGCTGTCTGAAGGTGATCCCGTGGCTGCTGAGGACGAGTGATTCCTGCAGGGAGCTTCAACGTATTCACCATCTGTGGGAAGACGATTGTTTCCCGTTGGTGAATACGCAGACGAGCAGACCTCCTCAACGCCGCCAGGGAAACTGTCAAATGAGCTGATGTCGCTTGATGTGACACGTGTGAGGGCACGTCTGTCATGTGTCTGCATCAGCACAGAGACAAGCTTCATAAAGCTGTTAAAGCACATGGCTGCGGTGCTAAAGGCCTGGGGCGGGGGGGAACAAAAGTTTTCAAAAGAGCTCAAGATGGTCCCTCAAATTGAAGAGTCAATTTAATTTAAAGAGCTACTTCTGGGCAGTCGGTTGCAAGCTCTGACGGAGAGCGAACACCTGGCAGTTGTCATGAAAAAATAAGGGGGGGGCAGGAAGACCCAGCATGTCCATGTTCATCACATTTATTTTACTAAAGGAATGTGAAAAACAGCTTCCCAGGGAAGAGACAGATCTATGCAGCAGAAGCAGTCTGACCTAAGTTTCACAACATCTTAAACAAACTTATCAGCACGAAAGAGCTACTAAACCACCAGTTTTGTCTTAATGTGAATCCTAAAATGGTTTTGGACCAGATGTCAGCCATATCCCACAGTCTGCTGATGTTTCTGTAAAAATGACAAAACAATTTGATTAGCTGCTTTCATCAGCTCGAGGTTGGACTACTGCCATGGTTTGTTTGTCAGAATCTCCCAATTACTCCAAATGCCTTTCGCTGGTCTAAACTCCTCACCTGGAGCAGGACTCTTACGTCCGTATGCTATTTGTGGATGTCATGTCTGCCTTCAGTACCATGATCCCCCAAAACCTGATGGACAAACTACTCACACTAGGACTAAGCCCCTCGATTTGCACCTGGGTCCTAGACTTCTTAACAAACCGACTGCAGTCTGTGAGAATCCACAACTTCTCCTCCACCATAACCCTCAGCACTGGCTCCCCTCAGGGGTGTGTACTGAGCCCTCTCCGGTTCACTCTGCTCACATATGGTTATGCAGCTATCAGGGGCGGCCGGCCAATAGGGGGCGCTAGGGCGCCGCCCCACTGGAACTTCTGGACCATTTTACATTGAAAACTTTTTTTTTTAAATTAATAAAAATGAAATAATAAAATAAAAATATTTCGAAATATATGCATATATGTTTTTAGTTGTGTAGGATAAATATTTTATGAGTAATTATGAGTTATATTGTTTGTTTCAAAAAACGTTTTCTGATTGGTGACGTATTTCCTGTTTTGGGGGCGCATGGATCTTATCCATTGACTCTCGTTATAAATGGTGCATGCACAGTTATTCCACGACGTTACAAAACAATTGGAAGATGCTGGGCGCAGTTTTCACCGCCCTGAACACGTCCAACGTGAGCTCTACCTACCGATCGCGTGTTTCCGGCGGTTTATTTATTTATTTAAATTTATTATTTTGTTGTCTGGAAAATGAGCCGTGCGGTCAGTGACTCAAGCAGGCTTGCTCAGGTAAGTTTTAAATCATTGAAAGCCCTTTATCTAATGTCTATTTGCATTTCTGACTGATATGCCTCTCAAATTTTAGATGGCTGTTTCTGAAAAAAGCCTTCACCTGACTGTTTATTCTAAGTGGCAACTGGTGAGTTTGTTTTTGGAGCTAGCATGCTAATGCTAGCCTTTATCTAATGCTTGTATTATTATATTACCATTCCTGACTGATATGCCTCTCCACTTTTAGGTGGCTCCGTTTGTGATAAAAGCCTTCAGCTGACTGTTTATTCTAAAAGTGGCAACTGGTTAATATGTTTTTTCTTTGTTTGTTTGTGGAGTTAGGTTGCCAGCGCAGGTTATTATACAGTATTGGACTCTGATGGCTACATTTATTTTAATTTGCTTATAAAAATGATCAAACATTAATAATTTTATATACTAAATGTCACTTGTGGTGTTTTACTATTTCTTAACACTGTATTGATCTGGAGAATGAAAACAAAGCCTCTTGCAAGTAGAAATGCAGAAATGTTTTAATCTCACTTATTTTCCTATCTATAATTTATATATAATTTATTTATTTATATATTTTTTTGTTTGTTCTTTGTTATTTTAGTGAGTCAAATTGGCTCTTCTTATCCTGAGCATTTAATTGTTCTATTGACCTTGTATTAATCCACATTTGATAAAAAAAACTATTTGAACTTGATGATTTTTTTTTTTCGTTTGGGAGAAATAGCCCCCCCCTTGTGGACATTTCAGGAGCCGCCACTGGCAGCTACCCATCCAGTCAGTTATATTGTAAAGTTTGCAGAGAATACAGCTGTGGTGGGATGCATGACAAACAACGATGCGTCCAGCTACAAGCAGGAGGTGGAACACCTGAGAACTGGTGCAGGAAGAACAACCTTCACATCAATGTGAAGAAGACAAAGGAGATGGTTGTAGATTTCAGATGGAGAAAACCCCCACCCCTTCGAACATGCACTACATTGCCAAAAGTATTTGCTCACCCATCCAAATTATCGGAATCAGGTGTTCCAATCACTTCCATGGCCACAGGTGTATAAAATGAAGCACCTAGGCATGCAGTATGTTTTTACAAACATTTGTGAAAGAATGGATCGCTCTCGGGAGCTCAGTGAATTCCAGCATGGAACCGATAGGATGCCACCTAACAAATCCAGCTGTGAAATTCCCTCGCTCCGAAATATTCCACAGTCGACTGTCTGCTGTATTATAAGAAAATGGAAGTGTTTGGGAATGACAGCAACTCAGCCATGAAGTGGTAGGCCACGTAAACTGACGGAGCGGGGTCAACGGATGCTGAAGTGCATTGTGCGAAGACCTCGCCAACTTTCTGCAGAGTCAATAACTACAGACCTACAAACTTCATGTGGCCTTCAGATGAGCTCAAGAACAGTGCACAAAGAGCTTCATGGAATGGGTTTCCATGGTCAAGCAGCTGCATCCAGGCCATACATCACCAAGTGCAATGCAAGAGCACAATCCAGGCCATACATCACCAAGTGCAATGCAAGAGCACATATGTGGGCAATAGTTTTGGACTCTCAATCACCATTCTTTGTTTTGCTTGGATGTATTTGTTGCATTTTGCAGGGAGTGAAAGTGAAAAGTTGCTGTGCTGTTAAGACGTCTATATGAAGACACGCTAAATGTTCTCACTGCTGCCAACAGGAGGGAGAGTGTCTTTAATATAAGAGTAGGTATGCAGCTGTGGAAAATGATTGTTTGCTGGAAAAGATGGACATGCAGGACAGAGAGGACACGCTGTGTTGAGCAGAGGGACCTACAGGTGGTTTATAAACGTACCACTGAGAAGAAGTCGGCCCTGAGGAGCAGCGGCTGCAGTTTCTTAACTGAGGGTCATCTGAAGTTATTATAAGACCACACTGAAGGAATGTATCACATTTCTCCTTTTACCAGAGGGAATTCAATATGAATTAAATTAAACTAAGCAATATAAGGGGTGACACGGTGGTGCAGTTGGTAGCGCTGTTGCCTCTCAGTGAGAAGGTTGCCGGATCAAATCCCGGCCGGAGTTCTTCCCGGGTGGAGTTTGCATGTTCTGTCTGGGCTGTGTGGGTTTTCTCCGGGTACTCCGGTTTCCTCACACAGAACAAAAACATGCATGTTAGACTGATTGGTGACTTTGAATTGTCCCTGTGACAGAGTGAATGGTTGTTTGTCTCATTTGTCTCTATGTGTCCCTGTGATGGACTGGAGACCTGTCCAAGTGTCCCCCGCCTCTCACCCAGTGATGACTGAACATGGGCACCGGTGACCCCAGCAACTCAAAAAGGAAGAAAGTGGGTAAATATGATGGCTGGATGGTTTATAAATACACACAATATATTTTTGTACAACAGGAAGAACTAAGTTACTGTAAGTAGTGTTTTTTATGAGTTATTATTACAAAAAAGTCTAATAAATCTGTTTAAGTTCCAAGCACACATTAGATTTATTTTTCTGTTAATAAACAGTCACTGTGCAGGCCATGTCTCACATTGATTACATGCTGTAAAGAAATGTTTTCTGAAAGCACGACAACCAGACTTGTGTGTAGAACCGGATCCATTAACGAGAACTCTGGTTCTGAGTAAGGCTGTGTAATAATATCGATATCGCAATATATATATATATATATATATCAATTTTTTTCTTTCCTAGAAAAAATCGATATTCATGTGCAAGTATCTTACCTTTTTTTTTTTTTTGAATGTCCAGAGGACTAGACTTAGCTTTTTTAGATACCTCTGCATCCCTGGTCCCAGTGTATCCTCAGAGAGAGTCTTCTCCACCGCTGGAGATATCATCACTGCGCAGAGAAGTGCACGTCGATCAGATTCTATTTCTAAACAGAAATCTGAGGAGAATGTAGCTCACTTGGTCTGCAGAGTATACTTTCTGTTTAGAGTTCACTTATTAGTGATTATTTATTAGTTATTATTATTAACATTTAACAAAATGATCAAAACGAATGTGTTAAAAATATATATATGAAATAGCGTAATGTGTATTGTACAGTATTAGTTAGAAAATTAGAAAGAGAGAAATTTTGTACTGTTTGTTGAAGATTATTATTGTTTAATCTGATTGTTGGAGAAAAGGGGCAGATATAATAAGATTTATTCTTCTTTCTGCTACCTTTCATTTTTTTATATTTTGTACATTATCATTTATGGGATTGTCTTGTATTGTTTCTTTATTAAAAAAATGAACAAATTTAATAAACATAAACATAGTCAGGGTCTATCAACAGGCCATAAGCTGCTCTGCTAAGATGGGTGCATTTGAAGTTAAATGTTCTTCATTACTTGAATTATAGACTGTTTTGGAGAAGTCATATTACTGTTTACTTACCAAGCACTAAGAGTGATTCCTTCAGATGTTAAGTGTCAAGGTTAAAAAGGTTTCAAACTATTCAGAGCAGGGCACTTGGTGCACTTTATTTACTTTACAAATGCATGTAAGCTACAGTTTTTACTGTTTCAATTGAAAGAAACATGTTTTCTCACCACTTCTTTGATTCATTTTGTCCAGCTGTCGACTTTAAGTCTGTGTCCATGTCCAACCAGAGCCAGGTATTGTGTAGTTGGTGCTTTTAATCAGTTTTCAGTTAAATTAATTCAATCCAAGTCTATAACAGTCTCAAAATGTCACTGAAATCACTCTGTCCCTCTAAAATCTTTCAGAAAATCGCAAAAAGTGTATTGAATTGTATCGTTTCCTGAATATCACAATATATATTGTATCGTGAGCAGAATATTGTGTATTGTATCGTATCGTGAGATTATTGTATCACATACAGCCCTAGTTCTGAGAGAGTTGAACTCCTCAGAGTCTCATGGAGGAGGCACGCTCCCCGACAGGATGCTGTTCAGTTCCATGTTCTTTCCGTGTGCACGGATCACTGTTTTTGACATCCACAGTAGATGTTGGAGCATAGTTATGTTTGATACATCCAAACTTTGCAAATGAAACAGCTGGAAGATGTGAAATCACAAATTTCACATCAGTTTCTAACACCGTAGATCCACGTAGCGCTTACTGAGTAACCCTTTCAGTGAGACTTAAATTTTCTCATCATCCCCTGGCAGATAGACGGTCTCCATGGACTCCAGCTAACAGGATGTGAAGTATGTGTGTGTGTGTAAAAGCTCACTACCACAATCCAAAGCTGGCTGCAGAGCTGGAAAGCTGCAGACCCCTGTACGTGTGCACAGAACTGGTGGCTGGCTGTCGCTCTTATCGAGGCTGGATTTGCTTGATTTCATCCACTTTTTTTGTCCTTCTGTGCATGCTGATAAGGTGCGGCGTTGCAGCTGACCACTTTATCACTCCTACCCACGGGGTCTATCGCTCAGAGAGATGTTTCAACTTATGCAATCATCCCTTTTCCACAGCTTTATGGATAAATAAATAAATAAATACACAGTAAAATGGTCCTATGACATGATTTCAAACTGCCAACTGTGAGAAAATATGTTCAAGACAAAACGTGGAAGAGATCGGTCTGACAGCCAGGTGCTGAGAAGCTTATGAAATATTGATCTCCAAAAAAAATGTCAGATAAACTTTTATTCCTCCATCCGACTGTTAGCATCCTGCCCACATTTCATATCAGTCCGTCAGCTTTTTATTTTTTTACAGCAATTTTTAAAACTGAACAAAGCCTTGAAGAAACATGGTTAAAGAAAAAAATTAAAATAACCACTTAAAACCATCTTTCCTTGACAGCCTTCATGCCAGTTTTAAACTGAGAACATTCTTTGTTGAAGAATCAGTCACTGGTTGACTTTAAACAAGGCTTAAAGACCTTTCTTTTTAAGCGAGCCTACTCTGCCTCCACATGATTTTACCTTTGATCTTAGTTGATATTATCATTGATTTTACTTGACTTTATCACTTGTTTTATTTGATCTTTGATTTTTGTTGCACTTTGTAGCACTTTGAGATTTTCGTTAATGAAAAGTGCGTTATAAATTAAATTCATTATTATTATTATTAAGAATTGTGATGTTTTATTTGTTAAAACTTCAAAATTATCATGATGCTCAGCACTGCAAGTTTTTCTACAATCTGTTAGTGCTCAGATTATGTGATAAGGTGACTCCCAGCTACTACCACACCAGATTATAATCTGCTGAATGAAATTATGGCAATTCTTGTGAAGGCTAGGGTCCATTAGCTGTGGTGGCCAGTTTGAACTGGGTTGACTCCTAAAATTATTTGTCCAAGGATTGCTTTCTGGGAGTTTCATTAAAATTCATCCAGTGCTTCATGAAATATTTTGCTAACAGACAAACAGAGTTGACTAACAGTTGGCTGACAGTATGTGTTGGGGATGTTTCTCAGCTACTATCACAACATATTTTAGTTAAATATCTGTGAAAGGTTAGTTTTGTGTTGATAAGGTCAATTAAATGGGGTGGCCATCTTATGTTGGGTCTAACAACATACATGTTAGGATAACTGGTCTTAATGGGCCATAGGTATGTTGTAAGAAGTTCAGGTGGGTACAGAAAATGTATGGGTGGATTTTTATTATTTGCCTCTCTGCCATCTTTCAGACACTCTAAAAATCAATCTGACACAAATCTAGACTACTTCTTAAAAATGTATCTTGAATGAATTTGGAGGGTTTGTGTTTCCTGGTGTCTGGCCCCATCTTGTGTTGTGTTTATCTCTTGCATCTCCTGGTTGTCAGCCTCTGTCTTTGGCACCTGTGATTCTTCACAGGTGTCTTCACTTTGTCCAATTTGTGTTTTGTGTATTTAAGCCTGTGTGTTTGTCTTCCTTGTTGTCCTGGCATGTCTCCTGGGGATGACTTGTTTGCTCCCCGTGTATTCCAAGATATTTTCATGT
>JBBPBX010006489.1:8996-22613 GCA_038048925.1 Garcialebias charrua | reverse complement strand
TCAAATTCGCCAAAAAGTTTATACGCTCGCTTGAGGTGGTTTTTGGGATCTTCGAAAATGAGCAGATGCGCAAAACGACAGATGGAAACAGATTTGCCGACTCAGTTCTGCCGTAGCGAACATTCACGTCACGTGACGTTCAGCTGTTTCCGCTCCGGACAACATGTAACATCGCTAAAACTAGTTGGCATGACAGAATAAATACAACTTGCCCGATAGCAACACGTACCTGAAATATTCTCTCCATTTTGACGAGATGTGTGGCCGGGTTCTGTTTTCAACCGCTACTTCCTGTTTACTGTAGACATGCGTAACGCTGACGTCTGACGTAATGACGCTGTGCGTGGCCCGGTAGATGCGATTCAAGCCAGTTGATGGAAACACTTCTGCTTCGCATTAATTTGTATTTACATATTTGCGAGATTTCAAAAATTAGCTCAAAATTCGAAATGAAAATGGATGGAAACACAGCTATTGTGACCTGTGGAAGAGAACTTGGAGAGGTGGAGGTATGCACTTGAAAGAAGAGGAATGAAAGTCAGCCGTAGTAAGACAGAGTACATGTGTGTGAATGAGAGGGAGGCCAGTGGAACAGTGAGGCTACAAGGAGCAGAGGTCACAAAGGTGCAGGACTTCAAGTACTTGGGGTCCACTATCCAGGAAGAATGGTGTGAAAAAGAGAGTCCAGGCAGGATGGAGTGGATGGAGAAAAGTTTCAGGAGTGATTTGTGACAAAAAGGTGTCAGCAAAGGTCAAAGGAAAAGTTTACAAGACAGTGGTGAGACCAGCTATGTTGTATGGTCTGGAGACAGAGACATTGACAAAAAGACAGGAGAAAGAACTGGAAGTGGCAGAAATGAAGATGCTGAGGTTCTCCTTAGGAGTGACAAGGATGGATAAGATCAGGAATGAGATCATCCAAGATGTTCCAAGATGGCGCCTTTGTTTACGGCATGCTGTCTACCTCCTCTCCTGAACTTTTTATTGTTGTTTGTGTTTTGCCTTTTTTTTCATCGACGATGCATCCTCGCTTCTGGTCTATGATCGCTCAACTCTTCTAAGTATACGAGACTCGCTAATCAACGCACCGACTACTGGCAAATATGGACATTTTAAGTCTCCACCACCTCCACCTTTCCTGGCGTCTGTTCCAGCCTACCTACACCGCAACGCCAGCACGTCGCCACGCAACAAGCGCTGCAGAAGACGTGGAACAAGAGCGGGAGTCCTGGTGAGATTTAAAAAGTATCTCTCCTCTCACAGTACGGCTACGGCTGACTTACCTCCTGAATTCAGCATCTTTGATGTCCATCGTTCCTTGATTCATCGCCATCGCTGCCTTGTTGCTGTCAATCATGACGTCAGCGATCAGTATCCATCTTGTCCCCTGGTGAGGACCCTGAAGCGAGGCTGCGTTAAACAGAACCTCCGCCCGCTAACTCGAGCTGCGGGTGACGTAGCTGGCTGTGTTCCAGTATGTGCAGCACTGTTTAATGCCCGATCGATCACTAATAAAACTTTTATATTAAGTGATTTGATCTCCACTCATCGTCTGGATCTGTTTCTCACACTGGCTCCCGGTTCAGTTCAGGATACAGTTCAAGCTGCTCCTGTTTGTTTTCAAAGCTCTGAATGGACTTGCTCCTCTGTACATCTCAGAACTTTTGAAAGCCCATCAGCCCGGCAGAGCTTTACGATCTGCCAGTCAACACCTGCTGGAGGTGCCTCGCTCAAGGTACAAACAATGGGGAGACCGGTCATTTTCTGTTGCCGGCCCAAAAGCCTGGAACAGTCTCCCCCTTGAGCTGCGTGCCACCTCTGATCTGACTCTGTTCAAAACCAGACTGAAGACCCACTTGTTCAAAAAAGCTTTCAGTGTGTAACTTTTATTACTTTGGTATTTTAGTATGTAGCATTTTTATTTCCATTGCCTCCTTTTATTGCTGTTGCTTTTATTCTATTTTCACTGATTTATTGTACCGGTTTTTATATTTTCTGTCCTGTTAAGCACCTTGGTCAATGCAAGGCATTGTAGGAAGGTGCTATACAAATAAAGTTTATTATTATTATTATTAATCAGAGGTACAGCACATGTTGAACAACTGGGAGATAAAGTTAGGGAGGCCAGACTGAGATGGTTTGGACATGTCCAGAGGAGGGACAGTGGGTATATTGGTAGAAGGATGTTAGAAATGCAGCTGCCAGGAAAAAGACACAGAGGAAGGCCAAAGAGGAGATATATGGATGCAGTTAGAGAGGACATGAAGGTAGTTGGAGTGAGGACAGAGGATGCAGAGGACAGAGTGAGGTGGAGGAGGATGACTCGCTGTGGCGACCCCTGAAGAGGGAAAAGCCAAAAGAAGAAGAAGAAAGAAGATGACAACTGATATAAACAATTCACGTTCAATGTGCAGTTTTCAAGTTTGAATACAAGTGAGGTCAAAATGATCATGAGCATCAAAAACAGAAAACTACTGACTTCAAGTTCTGCATCTCTAAAGCATCAAACGCATGACTGTTCAAGAATGAGCTTCTCCAGTTTCCTCCCACAGATCAGAAACATGCATGTTAGACTGACAGGTAACTCTGAATTGTCCCTAGGTGAGAGAGAGAGACAGAATGGTTGTTTGTCTCGTTTGTCTCCATGTGTCCCTGTTGTGGACTGGAGATCTGTCCAGGGTGTCCCCTGTCTCTCACACAGTGACTGCAGGACATGGGCACCAGCAACCCCTGCTACTTGAAAAGGATGAAGTGTTTGTGGATGTAGAAAAAAAATAAATCGGAGTGAGAGGATGGCTATAAGGTGAGAAGGGAGGCCATCTATAAATGAAAAAAAAAAAGGATGAAGTGGGTAAAGATAATGAATGGATGGATGGATGGAACAGCATTTCTAAGCAGCTAAATATTAAGGTGTTTAATTTTTCCCCTAAGAAACATGGATCGTAAAGTTAAAGTACATTACGAAGCTTAACTTTGAACTGGTTCATGTGAACGGTGAACTTGCACCAAACTGTTTCGATTCAACACAATTCCCCAAACTTTGCCAAAAATCTGCAGCGACGGGTTTCTACAAACATCTGGAAGGAACTGATACAACGACCAGGAAATCCTGAAAAGCAGCATCGCCATTGGAAAACTGTGAGGACAGTGTGAAACTACATGTCAAACTACTATTTTAACTTTTGGGTTGTTGTAAAATTGTGGACATTTGGCACACGAACAATTCAATCGTCCAAGAATTTCCCATAAGCAGGAACTGCTTTGTGGACTGAATGAACAAAACCCTCCTCGTCATGCATTACTTCTCCTTCATTTCCTTCAACACTGATTTAAAATGATAAAAATCTGATTTTAAATTCCTCCTTAAATTAAAAAAAGATGCGTCGTGTTTCCCTGATCAGGATAAATGGTCCGGAAAATAACGAATGTATAAATGTGTCACACAATTAATGCCACACTCGTAAATCATGTCATCCTTCATTCACTTAGCTGTGCACAGAAGATAAATTAGAGCCGGGGGGAGGAATCTCTGGAACAGCACATTATGTTCATTTCAAACAAGAAGAGAAAACTTTTCACAGCGATGATCAGTGACTCGTTGTCATTCTTTTAGAGATTAATAACTCATCAATGACTCGTGATTCTTACTCAAATTTATTCAAATATCTAAAATTTTCTCTTCTTTAATGGGTATTTATCACCTTTATGTCAATGTTTAAATTGATTTTTAGGGACTTGTTTGAGCATTATAATGAAGGGGAGAAAGGATGGAACAACGTTTGATGAGAGGTATAGACGAGGTCTTTAAAGGTAAATGCATTAAATCACTTAGATCAACAGAAGAGTAGCATCTGAGTTCAAAAACTGTGAATCAAAGTGAGCCATGAGGGTGCAGAAACAATCGATTTGCTCCTTTGTCTGCTAAAGAAACAAACGATTTGCAAGGACAAAGAAGTAAAAAACAGCATGCGCCTAATCTGCTTTAGTAAAAACTATTTATCTGAAAACTACTCCGACTTTCTTTCTTTAAACTCACTCATATTATTGTTACATACGTTTTTTTCCTCACTTGCTCTTGTGCAAGACGGACACATTTCTTCCCTCTCCTGCTTTTTTCCTCTCTGTCCTGTGTAACGGGGCTGCAATTTACACATCTTCTGAAACATAAGCTACTGTCATGGATCTGGTCAGCTGGACTTTCAACACAATCAATAACATTTTTTCAACAGAGTGACAGGATCCTGGAGCGCCTTCATGCCCCGCTGAGACTCATGCAGCATGTTATGTCATGTATATGATGTGCCTTTCTGTAGTGTCTCAGGAGGATGCTGAAGGTATTGGAATCATGATAGCAGGGTTCCTGCCTTGTGGCATCGGCGGATGCCTACAGTATGTTATTGTCTATAAAGGAAGACGGCTGCAGCAGTTTTGGCCATGGCAAAGCTGCCGACCCTGTCAGAAGGTTTGGTTCGTGCTTCAAGTACTCAAAATCAGCTGATTTATGAGCTAAACCATAAGATGGATGCGATTTGTGGAAATCACAGGACACTTGCGACTTCTGGGACTCACATGCTGACCTTGGAGGAAGCTAATAAGCACGGACCAGTGGAATGTCCACAGATCTGGTCATTTGGAATAAAACTACCAGCAGGACTCAAGGCTGACAAGAAATAACAGTCTGCCTAAAAAAAATCAACAATTGTGGCTTATCTGAATCTGACTTCCCCGTTTGGCCTAGAAGCAGGCCAACATCAAAATTCTCCTGGGATATGTGTAAACTAAGAAAGCTCCATCTATCCATCTAAACATCTGGAATTTGTGTATGTACACAGTGTTTCAAACATCTGGATTTATTTGTGCGTATGTACATTTTCAAAGATCTGGATTTGTGTGTATGCATGGTTTCAAACATCTGGATTTATTTGTGCATACATGTTTTCAAACATCTGGATTCATGTGTGCGTACACACGGTTTTATACATTTGGATTTATTTGTGCATACACAGGGTTTCAAACATCTGGATTTTTGTACATCTACACCCGGTTTCAAACATCTGGATGTATGTATGCATATGCATGGTTTCAAACATCTGGATTTATTTGTACGCATGAGTGGTTTCAAACAGCTGGATTTATGCGTGCATACAGACATATTCAAACATCTGGATTTATTTGTGCATACACATGGTTTCAAGCTTCTGGATTTATTTGTGCATGTGCCCGTTTTCATACATCTGGATTTATTTGTACGTACACGTTTTCAACCATCTGGATTTATTTGTGCATACATGTTTTCAAACATCTGGATTAATTTGTGTGTAAACGTGTTTTCAAATATCTGGATTTATTTGTGTGCATGCATGGTTTCAAAGATCTGGATTTATTGGTGTGAACACACATTTTGAACATCTGGATTTATTGGTGTGAACATACATTTTCAAACATCTGGATTTATTTGTGTGTATGCATGGTTTCAAAGATCTGGATTTATTTGTGTGCATACACTGTTTCATACATCTGGATGTATTTGTGCATACACATTTTCAAACATCTGGATTCATGTGTGCGTACACACGGTTTCATACATCTGGATTTATTTGTGCATACACATGGTTTCAAACATCTGGATTTTTGTACATCTACACATGGTTTCAAACATCGGGATGTATGTGTGCATATGCATGGTTTCAAACATCTGGATTTATTTGTACATATGAATGGTTTCAAACAGCTGGATTTATGTGTGCATACAGACATATTCAAACATCTGGATTTATTTGTGCATACACATGGTTTCAAGCTTCTGGATTTATTTGTGCATGTGCCCATTTTCATACATCTGGATTTATTTGTACGTACACGGTTTCAAACATCCGGATTTATTTGTGCACACATGTTTTCAAACATCTGGATTAATTTGTATGTACACGTGTTTTCAAATATCTGGATTTATTTGTGTGCATGCATGGTTTCAAAGATCTGGATTTATTGGTGTGAACACGGTTTTGAAACATCTGGATTTATTGGTGTGAACACATGTTTTCAAACATCTGGATTTATTTGTGTGTATGCATGGTTTCAAACATCTGGATTTATTTGTGTGTATGCATGGTTTCAAAGATCTGGATTTATTTGTGTGCACACACTGTTTCATACATCTGGATTTATTTGACCATACATTTTCAAACATCTGGATTCATGTGTGCGCACACACGGTTTCATACATCTGGATTTATTTGTGCATACACAGGGTTTCAAACATCTGGATTTCTGTACACCTACACATGGTTTCAAACATCTGGATGTATGTGTGCATATGCATGGTTTCAAACATCTGGATTTATTTGTACGTATGAATGGTTTCAAACAGCTGGATTTATGTGTGCATACAGACATATTCAAACATCTGGATTTATTTGTGCATACACATGGTTTCAAGCATCTGGATTTATTTGTGTGTACATGGTTTCATACATCTGGATTTATTTGTACATACACGGTTTCAAACATCTGGCTTTATTTGTGCGTACACAGGGTTTCAAACATCTGGATTTTCGTACATCTATACACGGTTTCAAACATCTGGATGTATGTGTGCATATGTATGGTTTCAAACATCTGGATTTATTTGTACGTACGAATGGTTTCAAACAGCTGGATTTATGTGTGCATACACATGGTTTCAAGCATCCGGATTTATTTGTGTGTACATGGTTTCATACATCTGCATTTATTTGTGCATGTGCCTGTTTTCATACATCTGGATTTATTTGTACGTACACGGTTTCAAACATCTGGATTTATTTGTCTGTTGTTTTCTTGATTAAAGCATACGCCATGTTTCAGTAGGAAACGTCCTGGAGCCTCAAAGACTTCAGTTCAGGACGTGAAACATTTTGTTTACATTTATCATGTGATTGTGAACATTTTTCCAATATCTTCACATGATCCCATGTAAAAATCACCTGCAGCGTTGATGAGTTATTAGTTATCACTCCTCACATTAAACCATTGTGCTGCATTGTACTTATTCAAATGACAGTTTTTAACATGGCTGGATTGCTCCATTCATTCTGGTGAACAAAAATGAAAAAAATTTCACGTCATCAGGCAGCACGAAGAGAGAAGAGAAATGTTAAGTATTACTGTGAGTTTAACTGATCCTGAATCAGACTGAAGATCTCTTTATCCTCCATCTGCCCTCCGTCGAGCGTCCCCTTGTCTCAACTCATCACAGATGTGAGAAAAGTGCAGGCCTTTGCGCTTGTGATGAATGGTGACTCAGAATCTTCTGTGTTGTCACAAAGACAAAAACGGCTGATAAGCCGCTGAAGTATCTGCAGTTTTATCAGACTTTCATCTCGCTGCAGTTTTCCGAACTCTCGTTTTTCATCTACTGATATGGGAAATATCTTGTCCTTCAACTGTGTGAAAAAAAATCCAATTACTTTATCATTTTCAAGATGATGAATGGGTTTGAATGCTTCAAAAATAGGTTAAACTGAGTAACAATGACATTTAATACCTCTTGAGCTGTTTCCTAGAAGTCTCTTCCATAACAGAGCCCTGACAGCACCGATGTATAATCATTAGAAACATCTGGACGCTTTGGTATCAGTTTTTAAAATTTTTAGAAGTAGCTTCAAAAGTAACATCATTCAGACCCAACTAGAGGAAATGCATTTCCTGCAAAAATGCAGTGTGAATGCTTGTTGCAGAAGAACTTGCTAAAAACAGCTGAAATGTAAGAGCAAGCCTAACTCAGCAGAAGAAAGCAGAAACAACTCATATTTGCTGAATTAGGTTTAGATAAGCAGAAATTAGCACAAAAATTAGGACATTAGCTAAAACAAGCCGATATTAGCGACCAAAAAAAGCTGAAAGTAGCTGAAAAAGCAGAAATAGCTTAAACTAGAGGGAAATGGACAAAGCTTAAATAAGCTCCAAGAATGTATAATTAGGAGAAAAGCTAAATTTAGCATAAAAACAGCTAAATAGTCACTGAAATAGCAGAAAATTCAGAAACTAGCAGAAATAAGCTGAAAGGGGAATAGCAAGGTGAAATTAACAGAAAGAAGTTAGCTAGGCTGAAAGTAGCAGAAATTACCAATAATTTTTTAATTTGTCTGAAAACCACTGAAATTAGTTAAAAAAGGCAGCTGAAAAGGTAAAACCATACCATACTACATACCATTTTATTTATAGAACACTTAAAAAAAGCAACAAGGCCAACCAAAGTGCTTAAAACAACCTTAAATTAGCAGATGAATCAGTGCACATCTGCTGAAAGAAGCAAGAATGAGCCCAAAATGTGATTATCTGAAAAAATAAAAAATAAAAAATAAAATAAACAGCTGAAAAGCAGTTAAAACAGCAGGAAAAAAATTACCAGTAGGAAGTGGAGAGAGCACATTTTTGCTGAATTAGGCTGAAAAAAGTTGAAACAAGTGCAAAAAAAGTGGAATTAGCTGAAATGCTCAAAACCGCTAAATAGTAGCTGAAATAGCAAAAATAAAAATAAAAAAGGCAGAATTAAGCTGAAAGTAGCAGAACAAGCTTAAATTAGTAGAATGAAGATAGAAGAATCACAAAAATGTTTTCGTTAGCAGAAAAAATCTGAAGCACAAACAGAAAAAAAAAAACAGGTGAAAGTAACAAAAAAATACGTTAAAATTTGCACAAGGAAGTTGAAAGAAGCTGAAGCAGAACAAAATGTGAACGGAACAGCTAAAGGTTTTAAACAGATCTAAAGATTTGAAGGAGGTAAAATGAGCTCAATTCATTTTCTACGAGAAAAAATAGCAGAAAAGGCTAAATATTTAAAAAAGCTAAAGTTGCACCAACACCAAAAGTCACAGGATTGTCCTGAAAGAGCCGAACATTTTTGATTTATGATTTGTTGAAATAGCCTTAAAACAACGGGACGAGAATCGAGCTGAAAATTGTATGTAAGAAAAATGGATCTCAGTAGAATGAACGCTTCATAAACATCTGGGCAGCAAACTGCCTTGAACTCAGCACCAACTTTGTGTTTTATGTAAATAACTTAATAAACTGAGGTTTAAAGCTGTGAGAAACCAAACTCTGGTCTTGAGACAGCTTCCATTTGTTACATGAGCACTGAATGTCGTCTGGCCCAAAGGCGTGGGCAGTGCAGATTTCCAGCAGCAGCACCAGCTTTCTGTTTGTTGACTGTGTTTATGATGCACAGTCACGCCGGTGATCTGAACTGGCACCGGTGTGTCAGCGTGTGTCGGACCTCGTCCACAGATACGTCAGAGTGTGGCTGCTTTGAGCCCAGACTGCCACCGGGGTCAAAACCAAAGGAAACGCTGATCCAGTTGAATCAGCGCTCGCCGTTCACAAAGAGGCGGCAGAGTCCAAGGAGGAGGACGCCATGAGGGACGGCCTGCAAACAGCTGAGTGAGACAAAGAGGTGAAGGAAGGAGACGGAGTGATGGAGACGTGTCTGCACGTCCCAGTGAGACGAAGACAACACAGAAAAGCTGCTGCGCTGCATGGGGCCAGTTTGAAAACACACAAGAAGGATTGGATCCAGGAAGGGTAAAGATAAAACCAATCCCACAACTCATTATATGAAGTATTTTTAGTATTTACACAAAAACGTGTTAGATAATAGAAAAGTAAAAATAAATGGCGCTCAGGTGCTGATGTGAGTGGAGCTCGTGGGAGAGAATAATAACTCAGAAAGCACGTTTCCAAAAGCATCGCAGCTTCTGGTTGACCCTGTGCGACCTGAGCTGAAGCAACAAAATGGAGACGGAGTGGAAGAAAGGCTCATTCAGGGATTTATCACAAACATTCACAAAGACAGATTATAAAAGTACATTTATAAAAGTACATCTATAAAAGTACATTTATAAAAGTACATTTATAAAAGTACATTTATAAAAGTACATTTATAAAAGTACATTTATAAAAGTACATTTATAAAAGTACATCTATAAAAGTACATTTATAAAAGTACATCTATAAAAGTACATTTATAAAAGTACATTTATAAAAGTACATCTATAAAAGTACATCTATAAAAGTACATTTATAAAAGTACATCTATAAAAGTACATTTATAAAAGTACATCTATAAAAGTACATTTATAAAAGTACATCTATAAAAGTACATTTATAAAAGTACATTTATAAAAGTACATCTATAAAAGTACATTTATAAAAGTACATCTATAAAAGTACATTTATAAAAGTACATTTCAGTTTAGCAGATCTTACCAGGTGCTAATAACTCTTTAAAACTGTTCTTTTGAGTTTTACACAGTTTGGGTTGTTTGTTCTTCTCCATCAGAAAATACTTCCGTCTTGTAACTAGCTTAGTGACCACCAACAGTTTAGTAGCCATCCATCCATCCATTTGTCCATCCATCATCCATCCATCCATTTGTCCATCCATCCATTTGTCCATCCATCCATTTGTCCATCCATCCATTTGTCCATCTATCCATTTGTAAATCCAGCATCTGTCCATTCATTTGTCCATCCATCCATCTATTTGTCCATCCATTATTCATCCATCCATTTGTCCATCCATCATTCATCCATCCATTTGTCCATCCATCATCCATCCATCTATTTGTCCATCCATCATCCGTCCATCCATTTGTCCATCCATCATCCATTCATCAATTTGTCCATCTGTCATTCATCCATCTTTTTGTCCATCCATCATTCATCCATCCATCTATTTGTCCATCAGTCATCCATCCATCCATTTGTCCATCCATCATTCATCCATCCATCTATTTGTCCATCATTCATACATCCATCTATTTGTCCATCCATCACCCCTCTGTTTGTCCATCAATCATTCATCCATTCATCTATTTGTCCATCAGTCATCCATCCATCCATTTGCCCATCCATCATTCATCCATCATCTATTTGTCCATCCATCATCCATCCATCTATTTGTCCATCCGTCATCCCTCTATCCATTTGTCCATCTGTTATATGTCCAACCATTTGTCTATCCATCATCCATCCATTATCCATCCATCCATCCACCCATCTGTCCTCCATCCATCTATCCTCCATCAATTCTCCATCATCCATCCATATAATCATCCATTCATTATCCATCCAAACATACATACAATCATCCTTTCATCATCCATCCAAACATACATACAATCATCTATTCATCATCCATCCATCCATCCATCTGTCCTCCATCCATCCATCTGTCCTCCCTCCATCTGTCCTCCATCCATCCATCCATCCATCTGTCCTCCATCCATCTGTCCTCCATCCATTCTCCATCATCCATACATACAATCATCCATTCATCATCCATCCATCCATCCATCCAATCCATCTTACATATGTGGGAAACCTTCATCCATCTCTGCAGCAACTCGTTCTAACATTTCCTGTAGGATGCCAAAGTGTTCTCAGACAAGACAGAACATAAGATCCCAACAGAAAGTTCTGGGTCTCCTCCCTTTAGGATGTGCAGGCAGGATGCCTCCTAATCAGATGGATGAACCATGACAGCTTACTCCTCCTTTTAATGAGGAGGGGCAGCGGCCCTACTCCGAGCTCTGCCAGAACAATTGGAGCTCTTCTCCACATCCGACCATCCCACACAGAGGAAGCTCATTTCATCAGCTTGTACGCAGGATCTCGTTGTTTTGGTCATGATCCACACCTCATAACCTCAGGTGAGGTTTAGACGGAACAGGAAATTGCTTCACCTTTTAGCTCAACTGTTTCTTCACCACAACGGACCAGAGCAACACCCTCATTTCTGCAAACGAGGCCCTGATTCTTTGATCCATCTCTCATCACCTCACCCTGCAGTCGTTCATGAACAAGGTTCTCAAATACCTGGACTCGTCTCCAACCCGAAGCGAGCGTTCCACCAACAGAATGTGGCGATTTTTTTTAACAGCTTTTTTAAATGTTCAGTGCTACGCCGTCACATTGGTCTCACATAGACCATCGTTTTGACAACAACAACAAAAAAAAGCATCCTCTCATAAAAAAAACAACTTTTCTTTAGGAAAAAAATGCCACTCAGCATCGACTTTGAAAACGATCTGCTTACCCATCTCTGGGTGATGCCTTCCCTCAACAGGAACGCTGACAGTCCGCCGCAGCAACTTGTTCCTGTGGGTCTCTGAGCGCCGCTCGCGCATCAGCAAAGGGTGTACCTGCATCAAAAATAAAGACAAATCCATAAAATTCAGTGCACAAACATGGGTTCAGAAAGAGTGAGATCCTCAAGTTCTACCAAACAACTTCTGTTGTAAACACAAGTAAAAACTCCTGAAAGTTGTATTTTTTTATTTTTAAGGAGCTACATTGTTGATTGATGCAGTTATTTTACTTACGGGCCCATTTTGTGGCCAAAAATGTGATTTGAGCAAGTATTACAGTAATTCAGACTATAATGACAAAATAATGGTTATTTTAGAGATGTAAACTAAAGCCAATATTACCAAAAACTTGAACTAATCAAACTAAACTGCATTTTTATTTAAATTGTTATTACTTCATTTAAAAATTAAAGTACCATTGACTGGTGTGGAAAGGTTTTATTTAAATATATCTCATTCAATCCATGAAAAGTGAAAATGAAAAATAATAAAATAAATCACATTTCGCAGCGCTGCCACATCTGGTCCCCGAGTCCCTGAATTCATAAAAGTGAAACATCAGGGAAAATAAAAAAAGAAGAATGTGCAGAAATCTAAAACAAGTTCTTTTGAAACAAGTTTCACCCAGAAAAATAAAAAGTAAAAACTGTGAAGTAAAAACATTTACATCTGGACAGAGCTCCAGATGTTGGCACTGGTCACACCAAGGAGGACGCAAAGTCTTAAAGACAAACAGAACTTGGAATGTTTATTTTTATTTTTATTTTGTATTTAAAGCTTAAAAATGTTCATTTCATTTGTTAAAAACCTTCGAAGAGTTTTTAATTTAACTTTAGGATTACTGTGAGGTTAAGGGCCTTCTACTTTTTAATGTCTTTAAATTAAAGGTAATCTCAGCAGGTTGAAAACAGAACGACAGCGTCCATTTGTAGAGATTCTTCATGTGAAGATGCATTTTATGGTTACTGCTGTGCAAAGTCTTACAGCAGTAACTACCGTATTTTTTCCTGTACTAGTCAGTTTTTTTGCATACATTAGCATGCCTGCTACTTATACAGCAAAGTGACCTATTTATGTTCATATTTATAACCCAATTTTTGGCTGAGATCTGATTATTTCATTCATTCTGACATAGAAAATATTGAACAGTACCATTTTCAGCCACTAGAGGGCCCTCGACTAATATGGCAAGCCACATGACTCATTAATAGGCAAAAGTGGCTATTAATGAGTCATGTGGCTTGCCATACAAAGCCAACTTTCGCTCCAGAACTAGTTGCATTTCGCCGCACGGCCCAGGAGAAATAAAGCTGATTTTACCATTAAAGTGCATTTATTAAGTAAAATTTGAACTGAGACACGCTTTTGCTATGAACCCAAGCAAACAATTGTTTTTAGGTGGTTACCTTTTTAAGCTTTGAAGAAATGCACAGCGATTTGTCCCTCTGCGCTCTCCCGCAGCCGCAAATTGGCTTAAAAAATGCAG
>JBBPBX010006488.1:56853-68325 GCA_038048925.1 Garcialebias charrua | reverse complement strand
CAGATGTCTGTTCACACCGAACGCGTCTGAAGACGTGCAGTGGGAGGAGCATTTTGGTGAATTTCACCATCTAATCCAGGAGCTGCGCGCAGACGAGCATCGCTTTCAGCGGTACTTCCGTGTCACGCGAGCCCAGTTTGATGACCTGCTGTCCCGCGTTGTTGGCCGCATCACCTTGCAGGACACCAACTACAGGCGCACAATTTCAGCAGAAGAACGGCTGTCCATCTGTCTCAGGTTGGGATCATGTCAGACAACATTGATATAGAGAAAATTCACCCGACAAGTGTTAGCAGTATGCCACAGTATTTAGGAGACTATTGTCTACCAAATCTTAGAAAAATAAACCAATAATACAAAAAAGTGCCTAACTAGTATTAAATTCCGTCCTGTCGTTGTTGCGTCATCACATAGCAGAGTCTCTCCCGATTGGTTGCTGCTACGCGGCGAGCAGCCGAAGTAGGTCAAAGTTCAATTTGTTGAACTCGAGCAGCGGCTGCTCTGGACGCGCCGCATGCGCGGAAAAGAACTGCAGCGCTGCTCAAACTGCTCAAAGCACGCCGCGTCACGCTGCGCCGCTCCTCGATGCACGGTCACATAGACTTTGCATGTAAACAGGCTGCTTCGGCTGCTTGAAACGCGTTTGGTGTAGCCGGCATGACATAGAGTGGTGGGGCTAATCCCCACCTACAGATTAGGAGGCGGGGCTAATCCCTACTTTACAAACCCCACCTTCATATGTAACAGTTGTGGACCCGTCCTGTCATAATCACACTCTCAGAGGCCAGTGGGTTGGATGAAGTAGTTCTTTACTGCAAAATGAGTGGTTCACAGCACAAAGAAACTGTAGTTAGCTCCTCTACTGGTGTGGCCATCACAGCAGAGAGCTGACCAACTGTGTGTAAAACTTTTCTTACAACAATTTCAGACAATACTGTACTCTTTTTAACATATGATCGTATAGTGGTTTTAAAATTAACATGGATTTAATGTAATCTGGTTTTAACCCTATTTTAGCTTAACATCCTTTTTCTCCTTTTTATTAGTTTTTATAAATGAAATAAGAAAATAGAAAAATAAATACAGACAGCGGTCAAAATGAAATATTAAATTATTCTACAGCGCCCTCTGATGGTTCACAAAAAAATAACAGTTCACGTTGTGTCATAAATGAAATAAGAAATTAGAAAATTAAAGACAGGCAGCCGTCAAAATGAAATATTAAATTGTCTTACAGCACCCTCTGGTGGTTCACAAAAAAATAGCAGTTAACGTTGTGTCGTCATGGCAACAACCAGCCGTTACTGTACAAGATATAACCGTTAACATAACGGACTTAACTCTGAACATTTTATATAACAAATTACCTGCAAAATGAGTGGTTCACAGCACAAAGAACCTGTAGTTAGCTCCTCTACTGGTGTGGCCATCTAGAGAAAGTAGCATTTATGAATTTATTCTCTTATGAGCAACTCATACAAAACCAAACTTGTATCAACGGTTTTCTATCAACGGTTATGTAGCAACACAATGTTGATGCATAACTGTGTATATTACAATAAACTGTATATTATGATAAATTTCACATTAGCTTTGTAGCATACTTAATGATACTTTTGTAAAATAACCGAACTGTATGACTTACCTCAGCAGAGAGCTGACCAACTGTGGGGAACTTCCGGTTTTACGTCATATTTATAGCCAACCAGTAGAGGGCGCTTATAAACCACACACTGCAGGACAACTATAATACATATTTTAGCAAGAATTTTACTACAAAATAATCAAAGTGTTTATACCTGTTACATACACCCCCCTGAAATTCTGCTAAATATGAAGAGTAATTCCTCAGACCAAACAAAACAAAGCAAAAAAAAAATGGGTGTATAAAGGTAAAAGCAAACAAAAACTGTATTACCAGGAACAAAACTGGGTATATCTGTCAGTTCAAAAACTCTCCCAATAAGGAGTATATAAAGAAAGGAGGTGATCAAACTCCTAACTAAACACAGACTCAAAGGTGCCTGTTACACCCCTGAATTGTAAACACTGTTCCTGTAACCTCAAAAGTACTACTCAAGCATTCTTTTGAATAGCACACACATAACCCTGTTACTTAAACCGAAAGTGCACTTGAAAAGAACTGAATCAGGGAACTAACTGACACCGCAGATAAAGAAGCCTCATCAACTGCATGGTCGTTCATCTCACAAACAAGACGTCTGGGGGGCTTGATTGACCCACGGTCCCTAAGAACATGACGTTTAGGTAGTGTGGAAACAACCTGAAGTCTGGAACCTGGAATAGAAGTGTCTGAACAGTCACCTTCCAGAGCAGTTGTTACAGGGGCATCAATGTCTAGAGGATTGTCAATAGGAAGGGCTAAGTCTGTGAGGACATTGTCAGGAGAGGACATGTCTGGGTAATGTCGAGAGTCTTCCACATCGTCAACCGTTGAGTGGGTAACATCATGGACAGGGATTAGATGACTGGTTGGATTGGATGTGGCAATCGTGAGATGGTCAGACTGGGTGGCACTGGATCTCCGGTCAAATGAGTCGCCATCTTCTGAAAGGATTCCATCATTGCCAGTCTGCATTAGCCAGTTGACTGTGCGAACATCACTGTCTTCCATTATGTCAGGTACATTAGGGCGTAGACCACTACCATGTGTAGCGGCATCACTGACAGAGTGCACAGATTTACAGTCCTCATCATCCTCGCAGGGCAAGAAGCTAACAGAGAGTAGCAGGTTCCTGTGGACAACTCTCTCTCTACCTGTTAGAACATCCTTGACTCTGTAGACATTGATATCTGGCTTGACTGACACAACCTCATAAGGGGTAGACTCCCATCTGTCCGCAGTCTTTCGTTTACCCGGCACACCTCTGTTGGCGATTAGTACTCTGTCCCCAACAACGAGAGGTGAACCCTTGACCTTGCGGTTGTACAACCTGGCATGACGAGCCTGGGCTTTTGCACTGCTCTTCTGTGCAATCTGAGCAGCCTCATGTAGACCTCTCTTCATGTGAGAAACAAAGTCTGAGTAATTGACAACAGCATCATTGGTGAGGGCATGCTGAAACATGACGTCAACGGGTAGACGAGGGATCCTTCCAAACACAAGGTAGAATGGTGCAAACCCTGTTGTCTCATGCTCTGTGCAGTTATAGCAGAAAGTGAGTAGCTGCAACATTTGTGGCCACTTTGCTTTTGGCTGAGGGGGAAGAGACCTGATCATTTCTCCTAGAGTCCTGTTGAATCGCTCTGCGACACCATTTCCCATCGGGTGATAAGGAGTCGTATGGGATTTCTGTACTCCAGCCATATCTAGAAGTTCTTTGATTAGCTTGCTTTCAAAGTTGGCCCCTTGATCCGAATGAATACGGCGAGGAAACCCATAAATGAGAAAGAAGCCATTCCAGAGACGACGAGCAACTTCCTTGGCAGTCTGATTCTTGCAGGGGAAGGCATGTGCCATCTTGGAGAAATGATCGGTCACAACTAGCACATCCACAGACTTGTTGCCCTGTTCAGCAGTCCAAAAGTCTATGCAAACTAACTCCATAGGTTCGGAAGTGACTATGTTCTTGAGTGGTGCACGGCTTTGCGGCTCAGGTGTTTTTCCTACTATGCAACGCTGACAGGATCGAACATAGTTCATAACATCACGTTCCATGCCGCTCCAGAAGAACCTTTGCCTCACCAGAGACAAGGTACGGTGCTGGCCTTGGTGACCCGCTGCGTCATGAAGACCATGGAGAACTTTCTGCTTCAATGAGTCAGGCACTATGAACTGGAGGATCTTTCTGTTCATGTGGGGATCTTTCTTTGCCTTGTATAGCATGCCATTCTGAATGGTGAGTCTAGTCCAGTGCTTCAGCAGCTTAATCACACTTGGTGATTCAACAGCTCTTTCTCGTTTTGTAGGTCTCTTATGTCTTCGTACAAAGTACATGGCTCTGCTTATTGTGTCGTCGGCCTCCTGCCAATTGACAAGCTGGCTCTGTGGGAGTGCCAAGGACTGGTTTTCATCCAGCAGAAGATTGGGGTCAACACCGGTTCCCAATACATGACTCACACCTCCGCTGGACTGAGCATTGAGGACGGCAGCAACTTCCTCTGCTGAGATTGAGCCTCTCGAGTCTGGTGGTACTGTGTCTTGGGCTTGCTCAGTTGACAACTCATCACCATCTTCTACAACAGCCTGACAGTTGTTGGACACTCTGAAGACATCCTGTATAATTCTGTCATTCACACCTTTGACTTGATCCAACAGCAAGGTATATGGCTCGTTCACAAGGCGATGACCCATGCATGATTGGACAAACGGCTCACGGCTTAAGGCATCAGCAACGATATTCTTTGGGCCGGGGATATATTTCAAATCAAAGTCGTATGCAGCAAGCTTCGCCACCCATCGCTGTTCACAAGCATCAAGCCTGGGTTTGGTCAGAATATACGTCAATGGATTATTGTCAGTCCATATGGTGAAGTGTCTGCCCTTTAACCAATGGCTGAATTTGTCACATACTGCCCATTTCAAGGCAAGAAATTCAAGCCGGTGAGCGGGGTAGTTCAGCTGAGAACGTGAGAGGGTTTTACTTGCAAAGGCAACTGGTCTGGCTACTTTTCCACCAGGAGGCAGTTGCGACAGGACAGCTCCAATCCCATCGTAGGATGCGTCGACAGCCAGAATGAATGGGGCTTCGAAATCTGGGTGGGCTAAAGTAACACTTGTAATGAGGTCATGTTTCAGTGTCTCAAAAGCAGTCTGACAGGCATCCGTCCAGTCAGCAGGTGTCAGCCTCACCTGACCTCTCTTTTTGACAGGTTTGCGACCCCTCTTGTGTTTGGTTTGGGTATCCAGTCCAGCCATGAGCTTAAACAGTGGTTTTGCCTTTGCAGAACATGCCTCAATGAAACTTTGGTAGTATATCACCATGCCAAGATATGACCTGATTTTACTGGGGCAAGGTGTTTTCCCGTCTGACTCCATAAGATCAGTGACTTGGACATTGTTTATGGCTTTCACTTTCTCAGGGTCCGTTCGAACACCATCATCACTAATAACATGTCCAAGAAACTTCACAGTCCGCCTAAGGAAGAAGCACTTCTTGGGTGCGAGCTTAAGGTTATGTTCTTTGAGGCGGGAGAAAACCATCTGTAGGCGACGGAGTGCAGTTTCCTCTGTAGGTGCAAAAACCATCAGATCGTCGAGGTAGCACAATAAGCTTGTGAAATTCTCATCACCGAATATGGACATCATCATCCTCATGAACGTAGCAGGGCTGTTGCACAGGCCTTGAGGGAGACGGTTGTATTCATGAAGCCCAAATGGCGAGGAGAATGCCGTATATTTCTTGTCGTCAGGGTGCAGGGGAACATTATAAAAGCCTGATGTCAGGTCCATTGTGGAGAAGAACGCGTTACCACCGAGCGCGGCCAGAGCGTCAGCTTGATGCGGCAGTGGATAAGCATCCTTCACAGTTCTCGCGTTCAGCCATCTGAAGTCAGTGCACACTCTGAGGTCCCCATTCGGTTTCCACACCAAGACCAGTGCAGATGCATACTCGCTGTTTGACTTCTGGATGATATTTTTCTCTTCCATCTCATTCAGAGTCGTTCTCAGTTTCTCGTACTGGCTCGGTGGTATGCGTCTGTAGGGTAAACGGAATGGCCTGTCATCGACAAGATGGATACGGTGAACAAACCCCTTAGCTTCTCCACAATCCATCTTGTGCCGTGAGAAGATTGACTCATTCTGCACGATGATGTCAAGGAGCTTGTCTTTCCACTGCAGTGACACTTCACATGACTTCAGGTCAATGTCTTGCAGACCCAGAGACTCCAGTGTATGCATCATGTCCTCCTCTGACCTTGGCTGCACAACTTCGCTCTGCATACACTGCACGTTACACTCAACGTTGTCAGCTTTTGGCAGGTCCTCCACTGCAATACAAGGAGACACATCTGCTAACTTGGCATTCCTTCTCAGCACCACAACTCGATTAGTAGGATTGATTACCCTAACAGGCACCCATCGATCTCCCCAAAGAGGAGTAACAACTCGTCCAACAAGGATATGTTTCAGTCCAGCTTTAGATCGCGTTGGTTCAACAATCACTGTACTGCCTGCCGACATCACTGCTGATTCAGGTAACTTGCCCCAAACAAGGTGTTCACTCTGTGGTTTCAGGGTCACACATCTCTTGACTTTAACTGTACCCACTTTATCTGGAATGCAATCACCCTTCCATCGCTCTGTATTGGATAGCAGTGACAAAAATTGGCAGTGGTCGGCTGTCTGGCCATTGTTGGGCGAGGAAACTAGCTTCCAGTAGCTGTCAGTGTTCTTTAGTTGGGTTAGAATGTGCTTGATGGCATTGCTTCCAAGGATCATTTGTTCTGTCTGGCCTGGAACAACCATTGTTGGAATGACCATCCTACATCCATAAACCATGACATCAAGGTCATATATGTCTTTGGGGAAAACACGTTGTCCACCACAGCCTATAATAACATAATCATCAGCTGTGCCTCTTGTGATATCAGGACACTGTTGTAAAATGGACTTAACAGTGGACTCACTGATTGTACAGGCCATCGACCCACTGTCTAAGAGTGCTTTGAGGGTGGGGCCATTCTGTACTGACACTGGCGTGTAACAGGCTGTCAGTTTCTGCTATTCTTTGGGATCCGTGAAATATCAGTTTCTTGGATGGGGTCACTGTACTACTGTACAACTCATAGAGGGATGCATTATCTTGCATTTCTGGTAACTCAGTAGTGGTGGGAGGTTTATTGGGTTTGTCTGCACTGTCCTCCCCTGGGCGCAGACAAGTCAGTTTTCCTGATGTTCTGGGGCAGCTCTTTTGGTTGGACAGTCTCGGCGGGAATGACCTGGAGCATAGCACTTGAAACAAAGTCTATTTTCTCGGCAATGTGACAAGGTCACTGTGGCCATCGCTTTTGCAGATAATGCATGGCTTAACAGTAAAACCATCAATATAGTCTGTGCCGTCTACAGGTCGCCTGGGTGGAGCTCGCCGTCTCACTTGTGACTGGTCAGAGGCTCCATGCAGCAGAACCCTCTCTAACATAGACATCACCTCTGCCAGAGAGACATACTGTGTACCATGTGTCTGCGGGCGTTCCTGACCACTGTGTGTAGGGACGAGGCCATGGCTCACCTCCGCTTTGTGCATGGTAATGTCCACGGTCCTCTTGAGATGCACTGAGGGAGTTTCTTTACAGCTCACTTCAGCGTGGTACTCATTCAGCACCTCCAGCGTTTCAGACGCCGACCATTTGTCGATAGGTTTGGACCTAAAAGTGAGAGCCAGGTCTCTACAGGGACAATTCCTGATAAACATACGGGTCACCTCCATCGCAAGGTTTTCAAATGATTTGCCCTGCTCTCTCAGGCAGTCAGAAGCCAAGTCAGCTGCTCTGTTTAGTCTCAGCCAGTAATCATATGGGTCTTCCTGGTCTTTGGGTAAAGTCGAGTAAAAGTCTGCTAAGGGGACAACAGAGTATCTAGTAGAGCTAAAGTGTTTCCTGAGGAGACCATAAATTATATCAGGGTTAGCCTTAATGTCAGTGTTGCTATTTCTAATCCCAAACCTAACCACATCCTTAGCCTTTCCCTTCAAATGCATAAGGATTTCGTCAGCCTGTTCTTCAATCCTAACATCACTTTTCTTAATAAATGTTCTCATCTGATCTTCCCAGTCGTGCACTGTAATTGAGTCTGAGCCTTTACCTGCAAAACATGGAGGTTCTTTGACCTTCCTTTGCATGACAACCTAAACCTGAGAAACATCAGACACACAACCGGGCTGACACTCACTGCCCACTACAGTATGTGTGATTGTAGAACTGGGAGCAACTGTGCTGTGTGGCTGCATGCGTGACATGATGCTGTCAGCCAACTGATGTCCTATCTCCTGGATAACAGACCTCATCTGGGCAGCCGCACACTCAGAACTGTCACTAGCAGGAGTTGGTGGTGTGACATGGGACATAGGTGTGCTGGCATGGTAATTAACAGGATTATGAACCCTGGGACCAGGAAATGCATCCAATGAGGCCTTAACACCACTGTGAGTTGGACTATCAACAGAAAAAGGAATGGGAGTGGGTATACCCCTGCCCCTACCAATACCAATGGGTGTGCCAAACCAGAAGTGGTTACCATGAGCAGACATCATTCAGAAATTTGAAAATGAATAGACATCCAAAATTCAAAACACCATGGGAAATAAAATCACCAACTTGAAAGATAAAATAAAATAAAATCCAAAACTTGTGTGGGACAAAAAAAACTTCACTGTGTCACACTGTACAGCAATATTTGTACACTACACTATAATTCTAACATGTCAGGTGTGAGCTTGAACCAAAAAAACACTGCAAACCAACGCCTCCAAGAAGTGATACAGCAGACAGGATGGCTACAGGTTCGATGTTCTTGATTGAAGTCCTGAGTCACGGCACCATTGTAACAGTTGTGGACCCGTCCTGTCATAATCACACTCTCAGAGGCCAGTGGGTTGGATGAAGTGGAACTTTACTGCAAAATGAGTGGTTCACAGCACAAACAACATGTAGTTAGCTCCTCCACTGGTGTGGCCATCACAGCAGAGAGCTGACCAACTGTGTGTAAAACTTTTCTTACAACAATTTCAGACAATACTGTACTCTTTTTAACATATGATCGTATAGTGGTTTTAAAATTAACATGGATTTAATGTAATCTGGTTTTAACCCTATTTTAGCTTAACATCCTTTTTCTCCTTTTTATTAGTTTTTATAAATGAAATAAGAAAATAGAAAAATAAATACAGACAGCGGTCAAAATGAAATATTAAATTATTCTACAGCGCCCTCTGATGGTTCACAAAAAAATAACAGTTCACGTTGTGTCATAAATGAAATAAGAAATTAGAAAATTAAATACAGGCAGCCGTCAAAATGAAATATTAAATTGTCTTACAGCACCCTCTGGTGGTTCACAAAAAAATAGCAGTTAACGTGTCGTCATGGCAACAACCAGCCGTTACTGTACAAGATATAACCGTTAACATAACGGACTTAACTCTGAACATTTTATATAACAAATTACCTGCAAAATGAGTGGTTCACAGCACAAACAACATGTAGTTAGCTCCTCCACTGGTGTGGCCATCTAGAGAAAGTAGCATTTATGAATTTATTCTCTTATGAGCAACTCATACAAAACCAAACTTGTATCAACGGTTTTCTATCAACGGTTATGTAGCAACACAATGTTGATGCATAACTGTGTATATTACAATAAACTGTATATTATGATAAATTTCACATTAGCTTTGTAGCATACTTAATGATACTTTTGTAAAATAACCGAACTGTATGACTTACCACAGCAGAGAGCTGACCAACTGTTGTCTCTTATTGGAATAACTTTGCACCAGACCTGAACTGGAAAAAAATCTGGTGCCTTCCATCTAAATATTTGGTTACAGTATTAATAAAATGAAAGAAGTATCCTTTAAGATCTCTACCTGGTTAAATAAAGGTGATTGATTGATTGAAGATTATCCATCGTTTTTATCCCTGCAAGTCTTTCCTTCAACGATACAAAAAGGACATTGACATGAACTGCTCATTCTGCCAACTCTGTGAAGAAGATCTCTGTCATTTATTCTGGTCATGTCCTTTCTTATGTACGTTCTGGCAGGATATTTGCACTTTTATTTCCCAAAACATTCTTGTTGACATTTCCCTTACTTATGTAAATGTGTTGTTTGGATTCTTTTCTTTTCCCATTAATAAAACAAACCATTATTATATTATCAACCTAATTTTATTAGTTGCAAAATACCATATACATAAATCTAAATTCTCATATCAGAAACCTTGTTTCTTGGTCTTCAGAGAGGAATTCAAACAATATATTAGAACAATTCAGTACTCAAACAATAGTAAAGCCATAAAAACTACAGATTTGTGTTCCCACTTCAACATTTTTGTGACTTAACTTTTTTCAGTTCTTTTTCTCTCTCTTTACGTATACCGGTACATTTATGTGCATGTGTGTATGTGTATATGTATGTATATATATGTATATATATATATATATATATATATATATGTGTGTATGTGTGTATATGTATATATATATGTATAGATACACTTCTTTTTATTTGTTTGTTCATAACCCCCTGGCATTATTCACTTGTTCTTTTTGTTATATAATACTGTATTGATATTATGTCTACTGTTTTGTCAACATTTTTATTTGTTCATTTTGCTGTATAACATTGATACCGTATCTACTGGTTTGTTAAATTTTATTATCAATAAAAAAAAATAAAAAAAATGTGGTGCAAATAAAGATTATCTGACTGAAAAAAAATAAAAATAAAATAAAAATAAAAAAAGCTGACCAACTGTGGGGAACTTCCGGTTTTACGTCATATTTATAGCCAACCAGTAGAGGGCGCTTATAAACCACACACTGCAGGACAACTATAATACATATTTTAGCAAGAATTTCACTACAAAATAATCAAAGTGTTTATACCTGTTACACATAGATATTATATCTATGTGTGTGAGCATCCGATTTCGACCTATGACTAGCTGTCTTATTTTGAAAATGCACACCGGATGTCTCCGTTTTATCATTGCGGTTCGACCAATCAGATCGGATGGGGGGGCGGAGCTTAGACCGAAAGCTTCATTTTTTTGTTGAACCGTACAGATCTATCGTGTTGTTCTTTTCTGTTTCGCTCTTTCAGTTTTTTTTTGTTTTGTTTGTTTGTTTTCTCCGTCCACTCTTACAAATGTGTGAACAGAGGTTTCGAAAGGGGACTAAATACCAGCGGTGATAACTCAAATCGACAACTGAACCTATTTTTCAAGAAGTATACGTTTCTCTGATCCCTTTTGGACTTGAAGTAGACGGCGTTTTATATATTAAGTGCTCCGGTAATGTCGGACGGTCGTAAATTGCTGTTTCCGTGCCGGATACATTTTGGAGTAACATTTTTACTGCTTCGTGTGGCTGTCGGGTTCATGAACCGTCGTTAAAATGCTCAGGAATGGCTAGTTTTTCACCGTAGCTCCATGTAAATCCTCCCCCCTCCTGCTGTTCGTGCTACCGGATCGAAGTCCAGGACTGCGGTGTAATGGAGCGCCAGTCCAGCCTGGTTTCCATCTGGCTACAGCTGGAAGTGTGTGCTATGGCTGTTCTTCTGACCAAAGGTAGGTTAGACTGCACTCCGCTGACAGGATAAACAAGAAGATATGATGAAGGTGACGAGAGGACTCAAACATGGAGTTTCGGCGTGGTGCATTCGAGTCCTTTTGGGTAAAAATAAATATTTAACTTTAAAATTAAACCTTCAGAAATGGCATTGAAATGCGTGCTACTTTCTTTACATGGAGCTAAACATGTTTTCACGCGTAAAAGTTTTGCGTACA